>PVJI01011823.1:0-54195 GCA_004026765.1 Micronycteris hirsuta
CCAAATCAATGTTTTCAGAGATAAGTTACTGATTTTAAATATAAATCAAGGAATTAACACTGGAAGTTCTAGCTCAGAGAGGAACATTACCAGTTTCAATGTTTGGGTCAATGTCAAAGGTGTCATTTCCAGGCAGGATGTTTCCTTGCTTGTAGAAGTGCTGACAGATTGCCATACCGGACCGCTCCGCGCCCCTGTTCTCATAAGCATGATTCCCAACTGAGATGTTGCGCAGCTGCAAGTACTTTGGCCAAAAAAAAAAAAAAAGAGAGAGAGAGAGAGAAAGAAAACTGAAAGTGAGAACGCCAGCCAGAGTGGAAGTGAAGCCGTGGTTCCCTGCCTCCCTGCCTGGTCACTGGCGGCTCCCACCCCCACTCTGGGTGGAGACCTCATACTGCCATGCAGCGTGAGTGACATGGTACTGTGCCTCCAGGCGGCAGCGGAGCTAAGAGCATTTGAGAATCAGAGTTCTGAGTTCAAGTATCAATTTTGTCACCTTAGGCAAATCACAAACTTTCTGAGTTTCAGGTCCCTTATCTGCAAAATTAAAGGCTTAAACCACAATATCTTCTTTCCTCCTTTAAAGAATTACATTCAGGAAATAGTTTTTACATCTTAGACCTATGTCCTTTAAGGTCAGAGTTTTGCTTTACTACTACAATATTGGAAGCCCCATTCAATTGTTCCAAGCTGACCAGCAAAACATTTTATTAAAAATATGTTAATATTTATATTTGCAAGAACACAGTTTAGTCACTTTCATGGCAATACTCCCCTGTCCTAGTGAATCCTTTAACTAAAACACAATGCTACTTTTACAAATGAAATAATTTCCACTTAAACCACTTAATGGATTTCTGTAGATGAAAAACACAAAACTAAGTGTTTCAAAACTTAATTTGAACAAATTCATTGGACACAATTGGGACACAAAGATAAGGATATGGTATCTGTCTCTTCAAATTGATAATTTAGTGGGACAGGCACATAGATAAATAATTCTACTAAAAGAAGCATGCAAGCCCAGTCCAGTGCAGCTCAGTTGGTTGGACATAGTCCCACAAACCAAAAAGTTGCTGGTTCGATTCCCGGTCCAGGCACATACCTGGGTTGCAGGTTTGGTCCCCACTTGGGGTGCATACGGAAGGTAGTCGATCAATGTTTCTCTCTCACATTGAAGTTTCTCTCCCTCTCTCTCTCATATTGATCTTTCTCCCTCCCTTCCCCTCTCTCTAAAATAAAAAATAAAAAGATGCTATGGTCATTGAAGGAAATCATGTTTATGAGGAGGGACCCAAAAAAACAGAATTTATATATAAAAAATTGTGTACTTATTCTTACAAGTTTAAACTTCAGTCTCCTTCAAAGCGCCCTCCATTTGATGCGTACACCTATCAAGACTTTTTTTCCACTGCTCAAAACAGTTTTTGAACTCCTCAGTTTTGATGTCTTCTAGTGCATCTGCCATTTTTTATTTTGCCTCTTCCAAATCGGCAAAACATTTCCCTTTGAGGACTTTTTTCATGGGGTCAAAAAAAAACAAAAAAAAGTCACTCAGGGTGGGAATGGGTGAATAGGGAGGGTGGGGCATGGGTGTCATGCCATTTTTTGTCAAAAGGTGCTAAACACTCAGTGTGGTGTGGTAAGTGCACTCGTAAACCACCCACCGTGAAATGGGTAAATGTGTTGAGTCTTCAAAAAAATTCACTGAAGCAGAATGTAGCCTCTCACAACAATGCCAGTTGGTACGCTGATACAGATAGGTTCCTAGAACCCTCACCTAGTGAGCCTGTACTACAAGGGACCCACCCTCCAGAAGATTATTCCAGGTTTTGGGGGGTCCTCCCTCATAACATGGACCCATGGAATTGATTCTGAGCTGGGCCTGGTCCAAACAGCAGGTTACCAAATATGGTGCTTAGTTCTCAGTTCTTAGTGCTTTGTGCTTAATTCTCAGTTCTCATCTATCTTAACTTCTCCAAAGTACTCAGTGCACTTGAGTGCTTTCCCTTCATGGGATACTTTCTTCACCTGACTTTTAGAACACAGGCGCTCCTTCTCAGTCTCCTTAGCTGAACCTTCCTCTTGCCAGTCTCTACATCTCAGAGTGCCTTATATTAAGTCTTCGACCTCTTTATCCACATTCTCTCCATGGTGATCTCAGCCAGCCCCATGTTCTGTATACTGTCTAATACTGATGACTTCCAAATGTATTTGTTCAGCCTTGGCCTCTCCATCTACTCAGTTCCATGTGCAGGTGGGCAGCAACCTACCTATGGTTCCTAGGATGAATCTTGAACATAAATGGACAAACAGGAAATATTGGCTCCTTCTACAGTAATTTTCTTCTCAATAAACAACTCCGTAAGTCCATCCATTTTCAGGCCAAGACTTAGGAATATTCCTTCAGTATTCTCTCATACTCTACCTCCAATCCATCAGAAAAGCATGCATTACTTTCAAATTGCATCCCAAAGCCAATCGCTTCTCATTACCTTCACTGAGGCTGCCCTAGCCTACCCCACCATCCTCTCCCACCTGGTCAGCCTGGTTTTCCTGCTTCCGAACTGGATTCTCACCACACTCCACCTTTGTAAAGAACTCACAGGACTGTTACGGATGTTTCCTTACAATAGTTACAAAGAGTAAGTGAATTAACACACATAAAACCCTTAGAAAAGTAACACCCAAAACATGAACCTGTTTGAGACTCTGTTCCCGCTGTTTCTTCCTTGAGGTAGCCATGAGCTGCTTCTCCACTCTGTCACCTGCTCTCTGCTCACCTACCTCACCTCATCAGAGACACCTTCGTCCACCACTTCCGCTCTTTCACTCTGCCTGCTTCTTTTACATGTTTACAGTATACTCAGAACCAACTGACAGATAGCCTCATGTACTGCCTATCTCTTCCTACTAGAATATGACTTCCTTGACTTTGTCTATTTGTTCACTACTGTATTTACGTACCAAAAGCAATATCTGAGGCATAAAATGCTAAAATTAGCCTTTGTGAAGGTGTATTGGAGTCTCTCCCCTACTGACAGCCCTTCCGTGGCCTCCTGTCTCTCAGAGTAAACGTCAAAGCTCCTTTCCAGGGCAAGTGAAGCCTGAGACATCTGGCCCAGTCACGCCTGCCTCCTCCGCATTTTCCTTAAACATGTGCAGTCTTTCCTGGCCTGCAGGGCCAGCGCTGCTGCTGCTGCTTCCACCTGAAATATTCTTCCCCGGACTTCAAGTCCTCAGAGAGGCCTTTTCTGACCACTCTATGCTATCAATGCCCTATGCTACTTCATCTCACTTCTAGCACTCACGGTTACGTGAAATCAAATAATTTTGGTTAAACTTGTTTGACATCCATCTTCTCCATTAAAATGTAAATTCCACAGGGCAAGGAATTTATCAAGTCCACTGCTCTAACCCCAGTACTTAGAACAGTAGGAGGCACAGAGCAGGTACCAAACCAATAGTGAGGTATAAAATTATTACAATGCCATAGTGGCTCTTCATTTACTGGAGCTGATCTATGCAAGTAAACCCCTAGGATAATGTGTGTGATTATGGTGCCACGCCTTCTGTGAGCATTGGGATCGGAAATATGAGCCAAGAATGGTAATAGAAGTAAACAGCATAAACTGTTAAATAGCATTATGTTCTACATGTATGGAGAAATAGGATAATGCCGGAAATATTCCAGTTTGAGATTTTTGTTTTCTATTCAAGGAAATAGTGTATTAAGTCTTTCTAAAGGCACTCTGAGTCAAATTGGTAGTTTTATAAGGGGCAGGGCACAGGGAGGATGTAAGAGGTAAATAGTCCATTAAAAGAAAAAGAAGGTAAAAGATACTGAGTGTGGTAATCTACTTCAGGCACATCATGAGAAAGCAGAGTTCTTTGGAAAAACAATAATGATGGGAGAAATAGAAGGCAGCAGGAAGAGAGGAAGAACAAATATGAGATGGACTGACTCCATAAAAGAAGCCACAGGCGTGAGTCTACAGGAGCTGAGCAGGGGTGTTGAGGACGGGACACTGTGGCCACCACTCATTCCTAGGGTCTCCGGGAGCTGGAGCTGACTCAATGGCATGTCACATACACAGGTACCCAGCTGACCAGTGTGCCTGGAATGTGGGGTGTGTAGAGAGAGGTAAAGCTGGAAAGGCAAGCAGGAGCCATGAAGCTGAGTCGCACGCACCTGGGGACCTGCAGCCCCTCTGAGTGCCCTCTGTTTGTGAGGTAATCCCTACAGGAATTACCTAAAGATCTGAAATTCCTCACCACAGAAACTGTGTATCTTAAAGCTTTTAAGATACTGAAACCCAGATCTGAGGCACAGGGCAGGAGGTACCTGCTGACTTCACAGGCTATGCTACGCCCAGACCACCTTGCTGTGCTAATAAGACTCTCCATAGAGGTGTGAGCACCTGTAAGGGCTGGATGGTCAGGGGCAAGTGGCAAGGCTCTGTCCAGCTAAAGGGCAGCTCTGGAGCCCAGGTCAGAGGACTCTGGGACCAGAAGGGGTGTGGGACCATGGCTGGAAGGCAGTGTGGGAATGACGGTTGGAGCTCCTAAGTGGCTGTGGCCTCTGTGAGCTTTAATCAGGCTGGGCACCTGCCCCCACTTGCCTCTGCAGCTCTGCCTTGAGAGAAAGCGTTTTTCATGTAGATCTGTGGTCACAGGTCATCCTTTGGGAGACAATATAAAATACATGAGAGGCCCTTATCTGAGTGATGTGGCACCCAAGGAAAGCAGATTAAAACCACCGCTTCTTTGTGATCCTTCTGTGATCACCTGATCCCAACACATAAGGAGCCTTTGAGCTCATTTATTCATTTACAAACATCTGAGTGCCTCTTATATACCTCTGTCTTCAAAGAGTAAGTATACTAAATGCTGTGGCACTGAACACTACATACACACATAGATACAGATATAGACACATAGATATAAATGTAGATAGAGATAGATATGTAATGAATGAGGAGCATTACACTATTAAATCTGTGATTTTAGGTGAATCCTATAGAAAACAGCCAAGAAGTGGTAAGGCAGTGGCTGGGGAAGAAGGGAGGCCAACAAGAAGTAGGAATTTACAGACTGTGCTTAAACTGCAACAGTAAATGGTTCTAAGACACTGAGGCTTCTATATCTAAGCAACTGGCCAGAAAGAGAAGCAAGGCTGGGGAGGAGGTGGGCAGAGATTATGAACCTGCTTTGTATGAAGCGGTTCTCAGGTGCTTGTGGCTGTCTGGCAAGTGGCAGTGTGAGCAACTGTTTAGGAGTCACCTCATCTTGCTGAGGAGGTGATGGCTGCAAGGCTGCAGAGTGGAGGAAATTTTGCAGGAAAAGGACAAGCCTTTGAGCACTGCCCAAATTTAAGGGGCAGATGAAAGAAGGGAGCCAGGAAAGATGACCCACAAATGGTTGAGGAAAGCCAAGATATAATTTAAAACAAAATAACTAGTGTCTGGACATTCAAATATATAAGCATGTACAATAAAGATAAAGTGATGTTATTACTAGCATTGGGTCAGAATGAGCCCTCAAGATGGTCTAGTTAGAGGACATCTGAGGGCTAAACCCTTCGGGATAACTAATTAGTCATGGAAATATCTCTAAGAGCTGAGAAGCCACTGTCCTATCAGTCAGTTGCCCTCAGGGACTGTCACCTCAACCATCAAGATGATCCCTCTTTAATATCAGCCCATACTGTCCCTTTTCAGTTCTCTGGAACCATGTAGAATGATTAACCTCATTAACCACAAAAACTCTAGTTATTCATGAAAATTGTGATCAAGGTATCTTTATCTTAAGCAAAAAAATGCCTAATAGTTGCTTGGAAGATGGTGGGCAATGATTTGCCTGAGGTAAACCACCCCAATTAATATTATCTACTTATAGACTACAGTAAGGAATCTATATGCATTTCTATAAAAAAAATATGGAAATCTGATAAACAGAATGGCATGAATGCCAAATAGTACTATATTTTTAAAATTAATTTTAAGTTACTAATAAAGGTAAAAATGTGTTAGAAGGAATTTAATGAACTGTTTATTTCATACCTCTATCCCCTACCCCCCAAAACAACTACCAATTTGGTTGAGAGTAGCTTTAGAGAAACTTAATAAACTTAAGACAAAAATCACAATACCATCTCCAGCATTATACTATTTTTCCCTTACAAACTGAATGGCACAGTTCTGTTTAACGACTCACACAGCTCACTTCTAGTCCTGTAGGTTTGGGGCCAATGCTTGCCATCAGAACACTAACAGAAAGCCGTGGGCCATATGTACATATCCCGCCTCAGCAATTTACGTGCAGATTGTCTTAGAAAACGAAGAGCCTCGACAGCATTGTAACAATTGTTTAAGAAACGTTGTGATAATTTTGAAATGTGGTCTGCAAGTAGCCCATGTTGGAAATACTGACTTTAAGAACACTTTCAAAGACACCTGCAAAAGAAGAGATTTAGGATCTTGAGAAACTACTGTTTATAGCAAAAGCAAACTGATTAGAAACTCAGAATAGGAATCTGACTCATCTGTATGAACAAGCTTACTCTTTGGCAGTTAATCAATATTACAATAAGATCATTGTCATACATGGCATAAAAGCCTTACTTATTTTTTAAATGAACTTTCAAGTCTTGGTTGCTATATATACTCTGCAAAATGAATATTCTCATTAAGTGTTTAAGAGCCCCTAAAACTATAAACTCTGAAGGCTTAATTACTACTTACAACCAGAGTCATAGTTAATAATGTTAAATCTTTGAGGTTCTCATGGCTAGCCAAAGTTCTGGTTCTTTTAATTAAGTGTCTAAAGTTTCTGTCTCTGCGTTAACCAAAAACTCTTCTCAACTTCTAGTTTTGTAAAGTTTATTGGAAATATTTTTAAAAACAATTTAACAATGATTGCATACATGTCATGTATACATGTCATCACAGAAATGTTGCCCTTTTCCATTTGAATGTCAGTTTCTATCATGCACACTGCTCGCCATTTTCCAGGCTGTTCTTACTCCCAAGCAAAGAATGCACATGCACCTCTGAGAGAGGAAAATGAAGTAAATTCCATTCCAGTATCCGTGGATTTCAAAAACGACGTGATGCCTGACTTACCTGGTTCACGGCGAAGAGGATCTGTGTGTACACGTCACGCTGTGTGTACACCGCGTATGTGTCATCCGCCTGGTCCACATACTCTTTTAGGAAGAGGTGTTTGAATGCTACCGTGTTATCTTCCTTGAAAGCTACCACCATCTGGTTACTTAGCCCAAAAAAGACCAGCTTAAGAGAAAAAAAGAAAAAGTAAGAGGGTGAAAAGCAACAAAATAAAGGTCTCCATATAATCAATTTCTCTGTTCAAGATACAGTGTCTGATTAATCCTGGATATGTTCAATAGAAATTAATCTTTGGTTGCTGTGAATTAATTTATCCTTAAAGATGAGGTTGGTTTCTAGATCTAAAGCAAAAGAAAATGGCTTTGCATCTTCTCAACATTTATTTTCACATGTGATCTCATTTATGGCATTGCCCCAGCCATCTAAAGCTTTAGAAGTTCGGAAGAGTCCTTTAGTTCTTCAGGTGTTCAGAGGAGCAAAGCCACTTTGGCCACAAAATAGGAAGGTTTACTGAAAGAACGAATGAGAGAAACCCTGAAGTATGTGCAGAACTAGGGCAGAGGACATTGGCGGAGCTAAGAAGGTAGCAGAAAACTTAGCACTTTGGGAGGACATAATTCAACTAAAGGAACGGTGACAAAAAAATATGAATGAAAGAAATGGAGACAGGCAGTGCAGGGGCTTGAACAGCAAGTAGGGAGTTTAGAAATGAATTCTGAAGGATATCAAGAAGATCCTGCCCAGCTGGTGTGGCTCAGTGGATTGAGCGCGGGCTGGGAACCAAACGGTCCCAGTTCGATTCCCAGTCGGGGCACATGCCTGGGTTGCGGGCCAGGTCCCCAGTGAGGACCATGTGAGAGGCAACCATACATTGCTCTTTCTCCCTCCCTTCTCCTCTCTCTAAAAATAAATACATACAAAAAAATTAAAAAAAAAAGAAGATCCTGAAGATGGTATCTAATATAATGTAAGAAATACCTTAAATAAGTCTAAATCCTACAATCAAGCTACGTTCCTAGCTCTAATTACCAAAACTGTGACAATCAGACCCAAAATAAAAACATCCTTTGAACTTATCTGAAATTATATTAATATAACATATCCTTAGTATTCATGCAGAATTGACCCCAGACTTTCACATGAAACAACTGTTCACACACAAAAAGTTTGTTTACCTGCACTGCTATCATAGCGACATAAATTCCGTCAGTCATATCCAAAACCTTACTTCACTCTTTGTCACCTCTCTTCCCTCCCAAACCACCTCAGTCTTTCTCCATTCCCTACGCCACGCAGACACACGCAAGCACACACTCACGTGCACGTAGTTTAGAACAAGCACTCCGACTTTGACCGCACAGTGAGGCAGGGTGCATTTTATACGAGAAAAGGGAAGAACACTGAGCCCCTGTGGGCACACTCTGTTCCAGGAACTTCCCCATTCTAATCCCACAGGATGGCTCTTCATGTCCCACTTTACGAAATGAGTACAGAAAGGCTCAGAGAAGTAAATAATTTTTCTAAGTCGTAGTACCCAAAAGTGTACAGTTAAAACTCAAACCCATCCAACAGACTAAACCCAAGCTGCGCAGAGCACTCCGGGGTCTGACCAGGAAAAGTATAGAGTAGACAAATCTTTTCCCTTTTCTTCTCCCCTTGGGCATGTATGTCCTGTACTCTGCACAGGTCCCCTCTCTACACCTGACTCAACTCCCATTTCCGAAGAGCCTCTTTAAGCTAAAAGTCCTATTTAAATCCTAATAATGTGATAGTTTGATATTCCAGGAATTTCACATCTGTTGGAACTGACAACCAAAAAGCCTGCAGAAAATTCACAAACACATTTTTACCAATTCATTCAAATACAGGAGGACCTCCCACGTGCTGGTCCTGAGCTAGATACTGAGGATACAATGAAAAGTCACCAGTCCCTGCCCTTGTGGGCCTAGAGGCAGACAGGCAGACCAATGGTGAGACAGAACTGCTATGATTGATAGGCTGAGCCAGGAAATGGGAAGAACTAAGATGCCTATCATTTTACCCATCTGTCTTTTGCTACCAAAACACAAAGTCTCCAACTTAACAGCAAGTTCGACTTCTTTTTCCCTGAAAAGAGGAATCTGTCACCAAGTCACCCTTGTTTGATTGGTTACAAAGTTGTCTTTATGTAATATTTGCTTGATTGCTCAGATATAAATTAAGGAAACATCTCAATTAAGAAACCCTCAGTTCATTTCAAAAACTTACCTAACATACCTAAACACCTTTCACATGTTTATTATTAACAGGCTTACCATTTTAAACCATTGGCCAGTTTCCCCCTTACCACTCCAGGACAACACAAAGATGAACTCCCTAAAAGATTAAGGAGTAATTAAGATCCTAAGTCTTGGAGGGAATAAACCTAAGTTTGAATTTCAGTTCTGCTCTCTGGTTTCCTGACTATAATAGGCTATTTTACCTCATTAAGCCCCAGTGTTCTCATCTGTGAAACGGGAATACCAGTATCTGTGATTTGTTTTAAGAATCGAACAAGATGATGTTTAGCCTGAAACGCAATGCTCATTTAAATAGAAAATATTCATGTTCAAACATTTGCTTTTAATGAGAGATAATTACTCTCACCAACAGAAAAACATATCTGCACAAGAGTAAATCACAACCAGTATGAATAAAGAATCATGAACTATAGGCTTTTCCAACTTGTCAAATATATACTGAGAGTTGAGCATCCATTTTCAGTGCAATACATTGGAGAGAGTGCCCCGGCCTCTGAAGTCCCAATTCAGCCACTGGTGCTCACCTGGATAGTCACCATTGCAAGTTTTATAATTTGTATGGCAAGTTTCCATGGTTTTCTACCTCGAGCCCAGAATTTCTCACAAGGATTCATGAAAAAAAATTTGAGTTTTCGCCTCATCTGGTCTTCTAATAGAAGCTCCGCGGAAGGAGATGTATTCTGGTTAAAAGTACAGCAATTTTCTTCTTGGTGAAAGCCGCAGCTACTTACAACTATCTCGGGATTTGCCATCTCTAGAGGAAAAAACAAACAAACAAACAAACAAAACGGTTTCCATTCTGTAAGTAAAGACACACGTTTATATTCTTTGCTATTACAGTATCGTTAAAGGAGTCTAAACGAAAGATCTGGTTTCAAATAAGCACCATTGTTTTCAACTGCACTTTAGATATTTAGAGATTCAATTAGAATGTTACAAGTCATTTTTCTTTGTTTCAGTTATTGCATGAATACCATTTGTTTCAGTTATTACATGAATATTTACCCTGCTGATTTTTACCAAATGTAAGGGCTGCTTCTATTAGTAAAAAGTTACATGGCCATGCACATATACACGGCGTGATTGGCTTCCTGTCTCATGCAGTGTCAGCCATAGCGGCAGCCTGGGTGTGATCCAAAAGCCCAGGTCAGGGGTTCACAGGGCAGGTGGGCCTTGAAATTATGTGCAAAATGTTTTTTATATGTGGACATGGCCGCTTTTCTTGGGGAGAAACTTAAAGACGTATCAGAGTATCCAAAAAAGTTTTAAATCAGTGAGTTCTGTTTGACTTTTAATCCTGGTTCTACAACTTGATACTTTTATGACATGAGGCAAATCACTCAGCCTCTCTGACCTGTTCTCTCTTCTGCAAAATGATTATAACAGTAGCTGCCCTCATACAACTGTGCTGAGCTTTAAATGAACATGCAAATAAAGCCACTGCATAGGGTCTAAAAGCAAGCAGCCTCACTTTCCCTAGGGCCCCAGCAGACAGAGCAGTTTCCTGAACAGCGGACAAGGCTCCTGAGGGGCAGTGTGTGCCCCAGGGGCCTTAACTGCTCCGCAATGTGGAACACAGCAGCTCCAAATCCCAGTGAGCCCTCAGGCTGCTTCTAAACCTTGGCTATTATAAGTGCCCATCAGTAGATGAGTGGATCAAAAACTGGGGTACACTTACACAATGGAATACTATGCAGCAGAAAAAAGGAATTCCTGCCTTTTCTGACAACATGGATAGAACTGGAGACTATTGTGCCGAGTGAAATAAGTCAATTGGTGAAAGACAAATACATGATCTCACTTATAAGAGGAATCTAATGAACAAAATAAACTAATGAGCTAAATAGAGACAGAGGCATGGAATTAGGGAACAGACTGACAGCTGTAAGGGGGGATGGGGACTGATTGAAAGAAGGCGAAGGGATTAGTAAAAGAACATGCATGAAGGACCCGTGGACAAGGGCAAGAGTGTGGAGATTGACTGTGGAATTGGGGGGTGGGCTGGGTGGAGGGGGGCGAAGGGGGAAAAATGGGACATCTGTAATAGCATAAATAATAAAACGTCAAAAATGAAAAAAAAATCCCAATCAGCCATGTCACTTGTATTTGCCTTTTATTGGAGGCTTTACATTTCTGTGGCACATTTTACTTTTCAGAGTACTTCATACCTAATATTTCTATTGTCCCTCCGAAAAGGATAAGGCTGGTTTTATTGTGTTTATTGTCAGCTTTTCCAAAGTGACAAAGATGTCACTCCAGAAACTGGGACCTATCTTGGATTTTTCCTCCAACTAATAGTGGTATTATGGAAACCTGCTCAAAATACAATACCCCAAACCGCCAGGGAGAGTAGTGTCCTGCCGCATAACCGGCTGGCTCCGGTATTTTTCCAGTGTATTCAGCAACCAAGGGCAGGTTCAAACCACACTGATGCAGCGTCTGACAAGCCACAGCGTAGGCACCACACCGTTTTCAAGGCTAGACTCCCACTTTGGATTCCGATTCAAACATTCTTAGCAAACAGCATTTCCAAGCAATAGATACTGACTATAAAAACTAGGCATGGGAAAAGTTTTTAAACTCTTGATTTAAAAAAATAAAAGAAGAAGAAGGACATTACTGAGTCAATGACACATAAGACATGTTACAATAGTAAATGAACACCTTCAAAATGAACTAATTATGATAGAACACATTAAAGTGTGGTCTGTATGTTAAAATTCCTTTCACAGTATAAGTACAATAATTCTTATGTAAAGACATATAAGAAAGAAAAACCTTATTAATACCTTAAGATTTTCACTCAAGAACACGTTATGCCCTTCTTCAAAAAGGTATGATATCTTTATCCCTGGCTGGTATAGCTCAGTGGATTGAGCACTGGCCTGCCAACCAAAGGGTTGCTGGTTCAAGTCCCAGTCAGGGCACATGCCTGGGTTGCAGGCCAGGTTGGGCCCCCAACAGGGGGCACATGGGAGGTAACCACACACTGATGTTTCTCTCCCTATCTTTCTCCTTCCCTTCCGCTCTCTCTAAAAGTAAATTTAAAATATATATATATATTTTTAAGGTATGATATTTATAATCGGCATTTTAAAGGACTTTAGTTATTATGGGACTTAAAACGAAGATTATTTTTATTGCTCGAAACTTACATATGAATACCAACACAATGAAGCTCTTAATTAAACACGTTGGTGAATTACAGATTTGAGGTCACATGAAGCGCTATTTTGATACAGGGAAAATTAAACTTTAAACAAACTGGTCACCCGCCATGTAACAGTAACCCACAGGAACAAAGAGAAAAGGAGCCGTCCCAATTAATTAATTCAGCACGTCGCACCGAGTTGTCCAGACTTTACATTGTACAAAAACACTAACCGCTAACTTCCTGCAAACGTTAACTCCCCCGCATCACTCACGCCCTTCCGAGCAGGGGCACCGTGAAAACCGAAACCTGCCCAGACCCCTCGCCGCCGAGGGAGGGCGGGCCGCAGCCCTGCACGCGCCCCAGGGCGCAGATCGCCGGGTACCCGGCGGGGGGCGCACGGCACGCCCCGCGGGGCCTCCTCCCGACCCGGCCCGCGCGCCCGCACTGACCTCGGCGGGGCGGCCAAGCGGGCGCTGCGCCCAGCTGCTGCAGCTGGTGCCCCGCTGCCACCTGCGTCCCTTCCATGGAGCCGACGTCCGGGGGCCCGACCCTCCCGCTTTCTGTCGCCGAAGGCTCGCGACATCACGGTTCCTCCCCGCGCCGCGGGCGCCGTGCCCAGGACACCTGATGCTTCGGGGCGGTGCGGAGGTCGGCTCACCTGCGGCCCGCAGCACGCGGAGGGGGCGCCGGGCGCGGGTGACGGGGCGACCCGGGCGAGCAGGGTCCGCGGGCCTTGTTGGGTCGTCTCTGCCCCGCGGGACGAGGTGCGTCGGGGCGCAGCTCTGCAAGTCTCTGAGACCCGGCTCAACGGGGAGGAGCCGCTGCCCGTGGCATCCTCCCCCCTCCGGCCGCTAGAACTCCCGCGGGTCCGCCCCGCGGCTCCGGTTCCCTTCCACGCCCTTCTGGAGCCGCCCTTCGGGAGCGCGGGCGGGCGCGGGAGGCTGTCGGAGTCACCCCCGGCCTCGGACGCCCCCGCCCCGCCCCCACACGCCTCCCGGTCCCGGGTGACAACCCGCGCGATCCTACTCGAACGCCCTTGTCGAGCAGAAGCAGCCGCGGAGTGAGATGCAAGGACTCGCGCTCTGGGCTTTCGACCCAGGACGGGCAGCCCTCGTCCCGCTCCTCTCGCGCGGTGGCGGGCGGGCGCGATGCCAGGGGGCTGCACGGAGTCCGGCTGCTGGTCGGGGCGCGCAGTCCTTCCTCCCGGACAGCCGTCCACGCTGACTTTTGTGTTCAGGGGAAGTCATGAGGTGTACGGCTTTTCAAGCCTGAGACTTGGACCCTCTCTTAGGCCTTCCAGTTTCACAGGATCACTATGAGATTAACGAACTGTTGGTTACCCTCTTCTAGACCAGGTGCTGGGACTTAAAGGGCCCTGGAAATCTCTTCTAAGAAACGGGACTGGAAATACTTGAAGTAGTGACGAGTCTGTGCCCGGCCAAACTTTAGTCAGGCTCCCAAACTTTCTCCCAGGCTCATTTGTGCATTTCCTTAGTAAAACCCAGTTTTAGCAAGAACTCTGCTAAGTCATTTTACCAGAACCTCCCTCCCCCCAACACATCCACCCTCAAGATCTGATGGGTCCCTCGTCTTCCATCATCCCTCAGGTGGTGTCTGATCAGCCTGGCCTGTTTTCCGTTGGGCACGTTTAGCCAGAATTTCCTTCACCCCTGTCGTTTTTCATCCACTGGACCGTACCAGACTTAGAGTTGACCCCCGTCTCTCTCCCACCGTGAAAAATCCCGTTGCAGTGGTCCCCATAATTATCTCTATGGTCCTGAATAAAGTCTGCATTACACCTTTAACAAGTGCCTTTGAATACTTTTTTCTTCAAGAACAGACCTCCAACCATAACCTTTTTCTTTATTATTTTTTAAATCAAACCTGAGTTTACTCCTTATCAGGATAGATCAGAAACTTTGATTAATTTAAATTACAACCACTTTGGATATATTTTCATAGATTTGGGGGGTGGGTAAGTTTGTAAAAATCACTGAATTTTCATAACAGGTAATTCCCCAAATTATATCACGAGTTGTCAGACCCTTAACAAAATCTTTTTCAAACCCTAAACAAGTTTGCATGGATAACTTATAAATGGAAATGCATTTTCTTGCAGTGGGGTGCAAGAATTGTATGCTGTTCATTAACCTGAATCCCAAGTGCTGTGAACAAAGTAGATATGCAAAAGGCTATAATTGGCTCACTCAATTCTCAAGTGCAATTTGGAAAATATAATTTAATCTCTACTGTCCACATGCCTCCACACACTTTAACACCATTTCCTTACAATAACAGTGAAGTCATCTTGACAATGGAAGTTTGAAATGCTTGATTTTTCGGAAACAACCTAAACTTTGGAGAGGTTCGCAGGTATAAATGATACCCCTAACTTAACCCTAGATTTGACTTAAGTAGACACGTGAATAGAAAAAGCCAGGCTTTGGACTCAGATGGTAGGGGCTCAAATTCCCTTCTGTTCCACTTAGTGAGTGACTCAGTGAATTACTTAACCTCTTTACCTCCCCATTCCTTCTGTGTATAATCCATGTAATAATAGGATGCAGGCAAAGCATTCATTACTGTGCCTGGCATATTTTATGTGCACATAAATGTTGATTTTAGGGGGTCTCAATTAGTGAAAGAATCAACCATGTTCATGAATTGCAAGACAAAAAGATGTTAATTCTCAGCAAGTTTATTTATAAATTCAACCTAATACCAATCAAAATTCCAGCAAGCTGTTTTGTAGAAATTGCCAAGCTGATTCTAAAATTCACATGGAAATACGAAGAACCTAGAGTAAACAAACCATTTTTAAAAATAAAGACAAAATTGGAGGACTTATCTGTCTGATTCCAAGACAGTTCGGTATGTGTGTACAGATATGTAGGATATATGGAGACAATGGAGCAGACTAGAGAGTCTAGAAATAGATTCACATATGTGTATCAGTCAATAGATTTTTGACAAAGGTGCCAAAAACAAGGCAAAGGGAAAAATTAAACCTTAGCAGTCAACATAGCCACACTATTGACTTAAATGAAGATACTGACACCAAGTGAAAAGGAAGACAGGAAACTCTGCCATGCAGAGTCGAAGATTAAGGTCAACACTTCGGAAGGATGACAGGGGCAGCCCAGAGAAGCAGTTAAAACCTAAGCAGTCAGCTTGCTTGTGATTGTCATGTTGCAAGTGTGTGTGCCTGGCCTGCTGGTAATTAGCTCATGCAAATGCAATAAAGATTAATACGTTTGTATACATACTAATCCAATGAATGGTATTTCAAGAAATAACAAGTTTTGCAAACAAAACTCCCTAAATTGGTGATTTCAACATATTTTTATGCAATACTATTGATCTTACTAGGACACCCAAATGTTATGTTATCTGAGTACTACCCAGTCATGTTTGCTGCATTCTCCAGTGTTTGAATATTCACTAAATAATATACTTCTTTGCAAACAGACAAAGTATTTTCATTGTTAAAAATGTAAATGAGAATTCCGGTGCAGGAATGGTGGAGTAGGTAAACTCTGTCCTCGTCTCCACCCACAATTACCTCAAATTCACAACGAAATTATAGAACCACCATTGTTGAGAACCGCCTGCAGACGAGCTGAACAGAATTCCTATAGCTAAGGATATTAAGAAGACATGTGGAGATGGGTAGGAGGGTCAGAGACATAAAATGGGCAGGTCCCATATCCATGGTGTGGTGATTAAGAATCGGAAGAGATCCCTGGCCAATGTGGCTCAGTTGGTTGGAGTATTGTCCCATTACCAAAAGGTTTCAGGTTCAATTCTCCATCAGGGCACATACCTAGGTTGCAGGGTTTGATCCAGATCTGAGCGCATAAAGGAGGCAACGAATCGGTGCTTCTCTTTTGCATCGATGTTTCTCTCTCTCCCTCTCTCTCTCTAAAAGCAGTTAAAAATGTCCTGTGCTGAGGATTAAAAAAGAAAAAGAATTGGGAGGGATATCTCTGCAGGGGTCCTCCCTAAGGAGCAAAAACTCCCAGCCTCACACCAGGCTCCCCAGCCTGAGGCAGCAGTGGTAGGGAGAAGGGTAGCCATAGCATCTGGCTGTGAAAACCAGTAGGAATTGTGTCTAGAGAAACAAAGGGCTGCTGGAGACCAAGGCGCTGTTCTTAAAGGGCCCATAAACAGACTTTAAAACTCACTTGCTGTCATCCTCAGTGCAGAGGCAGCAGCTCCAAAAGAGCCAGGACATGCAGGGAAGAACTAAATTGACTAACTTCAGGGCAAGGCCTGGGGGGCAGGGGCTGGGGCAACTCTCTCTAGGGACAGAAGCAGTGGCATATGCTCTCCATTAACCTGACAAACACCTCTGCCCAGCCCCAGTGACTCCAAACCAATTTGCAGGCTTGGCTAGAACTTCTTTTAGTGGCTCCTGCACACAAGTGGCCTACCTCAGCTCATGCTGCAGACTTTCCCAATATCACTCAAAGACTCACAAACACCAAACAAGCTACTGTGTTCCTTGTAGCTCTTGCTAAGTGGTCCCATGTCCACCAAAAGCAACAACTGGTCTCAACTTTCATTGTAACTCCCATCAAGTGGCCCCAAGCCTGGCATAAGCAGTGGCCAGTCTTGACCTGGAACTTAGGTTCAATGAAGTGTTCACAGCCTGGCACAAGTGGTGGTTGACCTTGGTCTGCACTGGAAACTCTCTCAAGAGGCTTCCAGACTCAACAACCTGATGGCCAGCTTCAGACCAGACCAGAGCACCACCAAACCAGCTCCACAAGTGCCACACTCTCAGGGTGGTCTCAGCAGTCGCCAGAGCCTTGCTGAAGTGACTCTTCCTCTATAGGGTTTGCTCCACGCACAACAGTTCATTTGCTGTAGTCATGGACAGCCCTCACAGCCAGCAAGCCTGAAGGTCAATCCACTCACTGACGTGCCAACAGCAATAAAAACCCAACTACATAGGAGGGAACACACAACCCACACAGGGGACACCCCTGGAGCACTTGGCTCAGGGAGACTGCACCATGGGGCCCCACAGGACACCTTCTACAAAAGGCCACTCTGTCAAGGCCAGAAGATGTCACAGATCTACCTAATGCATAGACACAGTGAGTTGGCCAAAATGAGAAAACAAAGAAACATGTCCCAAATGAAAAAACAGGACAAAACTATAGAAAAGAAACTAAATAAAATAGATACAAGTAATTTACAAGATACAGAGTTCAAAACACTGGTTATAAAGATGCTCAAGGGGCTTAAGGGAAGAATGGATAAACTCAGTAAAAGTATCAACAAAAAGAAAGAAAACCCAAAAGAACCAGTCAGAACTGAAAAATACAATAACTAAATTTTTTTTTAAAATACACTAGAGAAAATCAACAGCAGACTAGATGAAGAAAAGGATCAGTAAGCAATCTGGGAGACAATGTAGTGGTAAATACCCAATTAGAACAGCAAAAGAAAAAAGAATAAAAAAAAATGAGGATAGTCTAAGGAAACTCTGGGTCAACACCAAGCAAACCAACATTCACATCTTAGGTGTACCAGAAAGAGAAGAGAGAGGGCAAGGGACCAAACACCTCTTTGAAGAAATAATGACTGAAAACTTTCCTGTATTGATGAAAGAACTAGACATTCAAGTTCAGGAAGTACAGAGAGTCCCAAACAAGATGGACCCAAAGAGGCTCACACAAAGACACATCATAATTTAAATGCCAAAAGTTAAAAACAAAGAGAAAAATCTTAAAAGCAGCAAAAGAAAAGCAGTTAGTTATGTACAAGGGAGCTCTTATAATACTATCACCTAATTTCTCAACAGAAATTTTGCAGGCAAGAAGGGAATAACATGAAACATTCAAACTATGAAAGGCAAAGATCTATAACCAAAATTACTCTACTAGCAAGACTATCACTTAGAATTCAAGGAGAAATAGTTTCTCAGGCAACAAAAAGCTGAAGGATTTTATCCCCTTTAAACCAATATTACAATAAATGTTAAAGGAACATCTTGAAGTAGAAAAGAAATGATAAAAACCAGTATAGAGTTACATCAAAAAATTAAAACTGGAACTGCCTTATGACCCAGTGATTCTACTTCTGGGAATTTATCTGAAGAAACCCAAAACAATAATTTGAAAGAATACATGCACCACTATCTTCATTGCAGCATTTTTTACAATAGCCAAGATTTGGAAGTGGCCCAAGTGTCCATCAATAGATGAGTGGATAAAACAACTGTGGGACATTTACACAATGGAATACTACTTGGCCATAAAAAAGAAGAAACTTTTACTCTTTGCAACAACATGGGTGGATCTGGAGAGCTACATGTTAAGTGAAATAAGCCAGTCAGAGAAAGACAGTTACCATACGATCTCACCTCGTATGTGGAATGTAATGAACAAACTGAACTAACAAGCAAAATGGAGACAGACTCACAGACAGAGAGCAGTTGACAGCTCGAGGTGGGGGGACTTGGGAGGGGTGGAGGGATCGAGCTAAAAAGAGAAAGAACTCGTGGACAGGGACAACAGTGTGGTGGCTGGGGTAGGGGGAGGTGGAAGAGAGTATAGGGGGTAAATGGTAATGGAAAAATATAAACAATAAATGAAAAATAAAGAATAAAATAATAAGAACAAAAAATAAATGAAAAAATAAAACTATGAATAAGAAAATATAAGAAAGAAAAAATTCTCACTGAAAAAGGCAAACACTAAAAATGGTGGATCAACTAACTATAAAGCTAATACAAAGGTTAAAAGAAAAAAGTAGGAAGATTGCATGTAATTACAAAGATAAATTAAGAAATACACACACAAAAGAAGTAAATAATAACGATAAAAACAAACAAAGAGTGACAAAATATCATAGTGATTTTAGAATGTGTTTACATTTAAGCAACCATCAACTTAACATAGTGTGGTGTGAAGCCTTCTCAAAAGCCCGTGAGCTTTAGAGTGACAGAGCTCAGCTGCAAGTCTCAGGTAGCACAGGTATTAAGTCCCGTACATGCCACCCCATCTTTCCCCTTTCTGTCTCTTTACGTTTATACCACTGATTTTCTTCCACCTTAATTCCATCTCTTTTTGTTTCATTAAAATGTTTATGTATTCAACACGTATATTCAACAAATATTTATTGACCTCCTATATACTAGTAAAGGTATTAGGTGCTATTGATAGAAATATGAATAAAATATAAGTCCTGCTCTTAAATATCTTAGAGTCTAGAAGGTAATGTTTTTTTAATTTTGAGAAAATTTCAACTACAGTCAAGTACAAGGAAGCAAATACTAATCCCACTTAATACTCACAACCCCTAAATTCAACAAATTTTACATTTCATTTTGTTTCTAGTCTTTATATTTTATAAGAAATGATGTAATAAAACATTATAAAGTTAACCATCCATTTCCAAATGCAACCAACCTTCTGTCACAAATTGGTGTGAATCTCAGTTCATTTGTAATTCTTTTTCACATACATGTATCCACTATATAGAAATCATTTGTGCGTGTTTTTGTACACAAAGATGGCATTGGTCTGTGCATAATTATCAACACTTACCTCATGATTTTGATTCCGAGCTACATCCAGGAAAGGTTATTTATTTTAGCAGCTTTATGGTAATTGATTCACTATACCATACCACTGTATCCATTTTCCTACTAACGGACATTTAGGTTGCTTGCATCTTTCACCATTACCAAAAAATTCTCCAGTGAACATCTACAAATCATTTCCTCACGCATATGGGTAAGCATTCCTCCAAGGTAAATATCCAACGTAGAGTTGCTAGATTATAGAATATCTACATTTTCAGTTTTAATAAATACTGCCAAATACTCTCTGAAGTGATCATTCCAAATCATTTAATGAACATTTCCGGTGCACCTTCTATATGGCAAGCATAGATTTAGGCACTGGGGATGCATCAGTAAAAAAGACAAAAATTTCTGTCCTTGTTGAGTTTACATCTTAGTGGACAAGGTCAATGAGTACAATAAGAAAATTATAGAGTGTGCCAGAAGGTGATAAATACTATGGGAAAAAATAAAGCAGAGAAAGGAGAATCAGGAGTGAACAGTTGCCATTTTTAAACAGAGTGGGGGCAGGACTCATTGAGAAGTTAACATCTGAGCAAAAACTTGAAGGATCCCTGTTTCAAGTGTTCCGGAGAGAGGGACTGCCCAGCGCAAAGCGGGCGTGTGCCTGCTTTCTTTGAGTAAACCCGAGGAGGACGGGGTGTCTGTGGCAGTGTGAGCCGCAGGAAGGAACGATAGGAAATGAAGCTGGAACCCACGGCCAGCTTATGCTGGAAGCTGTAGGCCACTGTGGGGACTTCAGATTTGACACAGAAAGAAATGGGAGCCACTGGAGTGTTCTGAACAGAAGACTAGCATGGTTTGACTTCTGTTTTAAAAACGTATCCATCTTGCTGCAGTATTGAAATTACTTCCCCAAAGGGTAAAAGGGGGAAGCAGAGTAGTCAAGGATAACTCTCAGTTTTTGCCTGAGCAACTATAAAAGTGGAATTGCCGTCCGCTGAGGTGAAGAAGACCACAGCATGAGCAGGTCAGCGGGGAGGCATCAGAGCACAGCCCTGAGTGTGCTTGACGTGTCTGCTGAGTGTTGCTCAGCCCAGCTCTCGGAGGCTACTTGGGTTGGTCTTATTTTCACTTCTCTCACAAGCTGGTTATTCTGTAAAATATAGTTCAAATAAATTGCTAGAACAATGGAATGAAGACATTTAAAATACTAATCTCAATTTCATTGATACATAGCAAAGTAATTTTCTATCAAATTGCTATCAAGTTTTAAAACGCTACAATTTCTGTACAGTAGTTCTTTTGCCGCAGACAAGTAACAACTATTTCATGGACTAGTGAGCTAGTAACATGTATTTCCTGGCTGGCTCTGACACGAGGGACACCCCTTTTGGCTAACTCAGTGTTAGACATCCTCGTGAAATGTCTAGTGGACAGCTGAATGTTCAAATGTATCTTTAATCATCACCAAAGGGCAAAGGAAATGTCTATAAATTCACTTTGAACATAATTTAACATTGAATCTGGTTCAACAACTAACTATTCATTAAGTGTGTGCCCCATTTGAGACACTGTGCTGGCCATACACCAGCAGAAATAGGGAAAAACTGACTTCTGTTAACAAACATGTATTCTCTTCATTTACAGTTGAAATAACTTACTGAGCATAGTTTTCCAAACTAGACAATTTACTGGGAACACATTGAACTGTTTAAAATTTAGATATCAAAACTGGCTGAATTCAGAGATGGAAGCATTATCTTTTGATTGAACCTCGTGATTTGTAGCCTCACATGACAAAAATGTTTAACAGAGATTTTATTTGAAATCTGAAGCTGCCTGCTTGGTAGGGAGAAGAATTCATTTTCTTTCTCTCCTGCTATGTGAGTGGTTCTCTGTGGAAACCCAAGCCACCGGACAACCTGTCTCCTGTTCATTACTGTGAGGCTTCATTTCTCTTGAAGAATATCCCCTAAGACAGCGATGGTTGCTCTCCCTTTTCACCTGACTAGACTCTGATTATCAGCCCAGATTTTGCAGATATAAAACTGAAATACAGTTTAATAGCTTGCCTGATGTCCCTTATCTAAGCAGGTGACAAATTTAGGTTTCAACATAATTTTCTAACTTTAAGGACAATATTATTTGAGCAACTCCACTTTAAAAATTATTTAAAGCACCCTCATGGTAGTAATCATTATATGTGTAGAATTGAGATTGCACTGGCTCATGAGGCCTGCAGATATTGTATTAATAGTGCTATCACCACTGTACAATGACTCTTCCACCACCAAGTTTCTTTCTTTTTTTTTTTTTAAGATTTTATTTATTTATTTTTAGACGGAGGGGAAGGGAGGGAAAAAGGGAGGGAAACATCAAGAGATACACAGTTGCCTCTCACACGCCCCCTAGTGGGGACCTGGCTGGCAACCCAGGCATGTGCCCTGACTGGGAATTGAACCGGCGACCCTTAGGTTCACAGGCCAGTGCTCAATCCACTGAGCCATACCAGCCAGGGCCCAACTGTTTAAGTCTAGAGAGTGGAGTCTCACCTGTACTCACAAAAAAGTCCATTCTGCTCCCACATGTCCCTGTGTTTTCCTTTTCAGCTCCTGAATTTTCCCCTCTAGAGACATCTGCTGCCCACAGCCTGCAGACCACCTGCAGGGCCCTGCTTTCCCTTCCAGAGAAACCAGCAATTCAGGGTTGGGCAGCGGGGGTGGAGGGGGGTCTGTGTCTTCTTTAGTCCCCATTAGACTCAAATTCAGTACAAAATGGTTAAGAATGCCTTTCTCCTCACTTTAGTGTTGCACATACTCCAATTTCTTATTGAAATTTTAGTCCTTTTTTTTTTCTAGAAATGCCACCTTTTGTCCTCTCCTCCTACATCTAGGTTTTGTTCTCGAGTTGGGCTTTTCTGTCTGTTTTCTCATTTTTGAAGGTGACCACTCTTCTGGGATGCCCCTCAGTTCCTCATGCAATAGGGTGTGATAGGTTCCCCAGGCAGACTGTCGAAATCCCAGCAGTTTAGGATTCAAGCAGGGAAACTTCCTTCCCTACCACCCTTCCTCCCTCCCAAGCATACTGACGCAAATGAAACAGAAGGACTCCTAGTCAGCATCCTCAACTCTTACTTTCTGAGCTGTTTTTTGTAAATCTCCAAATAGACAGCCCCTGGAGGTGTCTCTAAAGAAAAGATAATGAAAGGCTTGATGTCTCACCCAAATCACAAGATTATCTTTACTTCCTTAAATCTGACTGCAAAGCATTATGGATTTTTTTTAAGAAAAAAAAACTACTTGGAAAAATACAAAGAAGGTTTAGTTAGAGAGCTTCTTCTAAAGCTGCTTTAAATGTAGTCAACACATATTTTATGAAATCTCCATGTCAGACACTGTGCTAGTGGAAATATAAAGGAATGAGACACCATCCTCACCCTCAAGTCCAGTGGGAGTGACGTCCATATAAACAAGCCTTTGCAGCACCATGTAATACTTGCTATAGTGGACAGGGAAAAGAGTGACTAGGGGAAAACGTACTATTCAGTGTGGGGACCAGAAGAGCCTGGCAAAAGGTTGTCACGATGGTAAATCCTCCTCCTGTTTTGTTTTGAAAAAGTGCCTTTAAAAAGTGACTCCTTTAGTAAAATTTATTTGCATTTTTGCAAACGCAAATTCATCAGAAGTTTGAAATAACGGAAATTTGAAATAACGTATATGATCACTCTACACATCATGTAAAATCTTATCTGATTTAGGATCATTAAGTCTCAGATATGTCAACAAGCCTTGTCTCGTTGAAATGAAATGAAGTGTTTTCATTTAAATTGAGTGCAAAAAAATAATTTAGACCAATTACAGCAGTCAATTGCATTGCTTTATTAAATTGTGCCAGCTTACAAATAATCAGTTATAATTATTGTTTCAAGGATAGGGAAACAGTGTCCAGGGAGAGGAGTTCATTGGATGAATCCCATAGGACTCATAACAGCGGGTAAAATGAACCTTGGCTTTCCTCAGGGGTCTAATCTTCTTCCTCTGAGACTCATACTTACAATTCGGGTTAAACTCTCTACAAAAGTTACTTTGACAAGAATAAAAGGCAACACTTCAGAAGATAATCGAACCAATTATCTCTCTTTAACGCTGGAATCTAGAGCAGGTTTCTGGGAGGTCCCAGCTGGCGGTTGGGGTAAGCAGGGCAGCTGCCTTGAGATGCTAACGCCGTAATCTTCCCATCACACCGCCCTCCCTGCTGCTGGAGCCCACACCTAGTCTAGCATCCTTTTGGAAAGTATTGTTCTTCAGGTTTGCTTGCGCTGGGCCAAGCGGACCAGACCTGCGGTCAGGCGGAGCCATGGTCCTCAAGAGACATCAGTTGCACAACTCCTTCCTTCCTTGCAAGTGGAAACTGCGGGCCTGGCCCTCTTTCACATTACGTGACGTTTTCATCATAGCAACCAATCACAAGCCTGTTCTGAGAGACTGTTAGGGAACGGAGACTGCACTGGTATTGGAGCTTTGTCAATCTCTGCCAAGTCACCGCCTCTTTTCTCTTAGCAACGGATGCGTCACAGCAACAGCCAGTACAGGAGCTGCAGTTTGTGCTCTTAGGACCTGTTTTTCTGAGAGGAGAATCACACTTCCATCTTCAGCCCCAGAAGGAGTTTTTCCCTAGGTACTGCAAAGAGGCTGCTTTTCTCTTCAGTTTAGCAGTATCAGGTAAGGGAAGCTCTGAACGAGAAAGGAGTCTTGGAAAACAAGTATTTTACTCACTTTTTCAAGAGCGTGGGAACACTTGCAGTGCCAGCTGTGTGCTAAAAGCAGTGAAGACTGCAAAAACGTACAGAACTTTTCCTGCTTTTTAAAAATTCCAGTCTAGCTAGGAGACAAAAATAACAACGAGAGAGCAGTTAACGGCACTCTTAAGAATTTTGAGGGAAGGTAGTGAGCGTTGTTCACAGGTGGTATTATTCCCAGTGCCTACCACGTTGTCTGGCACATAGTGGGAGCTCAGTAAATACTGGATGGATGGATGGATGGATGGATGGATGGATGGATGGATGGATGGATGGATAATGGATGGATGAAGAGGAAAACAGAATGATCCTGGTTACTCATTGGTATCGGTATCGGAGATCAAAAAAGAAAAGATGAATGTTGGCTGAAATAGTTAGGGAGGTGACTTCAGGGCCGATAAGATGAGGCTGGAGTAGATCAAGAGAGAAAAAAAATGACAGGGAAACATGAACTCTTTGACAGTAAGGACCTTGTCTTGCTCATCTAGTGGCCTCCAGTACCTAATTGCTGCCCAGTGTGTGCTGAATGCTGAATAAATTCACAGCAATTTCCAGGCCCTCTGCCTTTGCAACAGCCTGGCATAATTATGTGCACTGCAGTGTGATTAGAAAGTGTCAAGAACAAAATTGTTTGCACTTCTGAGTGAGAAAGTTGGGGAGGCTTAAGTGAGGTCATATTGGAGTTGAGCCTTGCAGAATGAGTAAGATTTAAGTAAGCAGAGAAATGTGTGCAAGGTGTGGGGCAGGTGTGGTGGGGAGGGAGAGGGTTTCCCTGCAAAGGGAGACAGGAAGACTATTTGGAGATGCGGGGACTGTCTAGAGATTGGACAGTAATCTTATAAGGCTGAAGTAGAACTTGAAGAGTGGATGTGGTGAGACAGACTGTAAAGGGTGTTAAAGGTGATGACAGACTGTAAAGGGTGTTAAAGGTGAAGAGTGGATGTGGTGAGACAGACTGTAAAGGGTGTTAAAGGTGATGCTTATATAAAGGTGATGCTTGTTTTGCAAAGTCTGGTCTGCAGACCACTGTGCCAAACTGCCTCATAGTGATTGTTAAAATGCAGGCTTGCCCAGACTTATGGAATCACAGTGGCTCCAGGAAGTGTGCATTTCAAATGAGCTCCATTTTTCCACTAATGGAGGAGAATGTCGCTGTGGACAAGAGAGACTCACATTATTATATTCCCCAGTACACAAGGAAATGACTTGTTAAGATCTGCATTTTAAAAAGAGGGCTCTGAAGGTCTGTCCTGAGGGTGACTATTCTGGTTGGAACAGGGTCGGGGAGGCCAGTTACAAATGTCCAGGATCTGGGTGGAGGGTGAGGGGAGGGGAATCTGTGGACAGAGAAATAAAATCACATGTTTATTTTTACTAACTGTTCATTGAAATGTATGCATTTCGTAACAAACCACAAGACCTGTGAGTGGTTTGTCACTAAGAGAAATTACAGCTCTTTTCATATTACATTATGGATGTTATAGATATATGACTTATTCTCCTTATAGCTTGAAAATTAAGGTGGTAGTTAGAATCACTGCCAGATCTTGTTATTTAATGTATTAATAAAGAAGCACATAAATTATTATATCATTATTTTAAAAATATTTTTATAACTGTACTATTTCAATAAAATCAGTCTCCCTTGTAATCCCATGTTTTCATCTGATGCATGGGGCCTCACCAGGCTGCCGAAGGGGTTCCCGGCACAAAACAGCTCAGGGCTCTGGTACAGGAGGACGTGTTAAAGGCCTGAACACTTGGAGGTTACAGAAAGGAGGGCTTAGAATTCAGGAGACGTTTCAAAGAATAGCATCTACTTAAATGAGTCTTCTGTCTTGGAAAGAGGTGGAGGGAGGTTGGGGCAAGTGTAACAGACTAATCGGAAGTGTAGGAACAGTTATTTCTGAGGGGTAGACGTTGTGTACTTGTCAGAAGACCGCTGAAGAGCCCAGGAGAACCTTGAAGCTGAATCGGGGTCTTGGCGGAGATTGATCAAGAAGCAGCAGTTCTTAGAGACACATTTACCGGACTCCCAAGATGCTGGTCTTAGATCATACTCTAAACCACTGTTTAAAAATAACAGAGATGGGAGACAAGCATGATGAGCTCACAAATGCTTTGGGAAGAGAAAAGAGGATGGTAGCCACGAGACAAGGTCGGCTAACTGAAGAAGACTCAGGACAGAACACTTTCTAAGGAAGACGCTCTGTGGAGAGAAGTGCCCCTGCTACAGGTCTTCTGGGAATTGAAGATCTCGGGACTGGAGTAAGCCACGCCTGCAAACAGGTAACAATGGGAACGTGTGCACAGGTGTGTGCGTTATAGCCAAACGAAGTGAAAAGGCACAAATAACTGTTTAAACTGTTGTATTATGTCAATTATAATTTGTCACTTATTCCTTTATGGGCAGTATTTATCCTTCTAAATAATAAAAGGTTCATAAAAAGATACAGTCATGGACAAGTCTTGAAAGTTAATTTGGAACAAGGTCATGGACAGCTCTGAATACAGTGTTCCTCAGAATCACTGGAGTCCCCAGGTTTTGACTGTCACACAGAGGCGGCCCTACCCTGCACACAACTCTCTTGCTGCTCTCTAATGTCTTTGCTGTTAATGTGAAGGTGGAATGTGTGTCCATTGCTACACTGGTAGCAGAAAAGAATTCTGGAAGTCAATTAATTTACAAAGAAAATAAGTGGTTTTAACACAAAAATATTTAAATAGAATGCTTAAATATTTATGTGTTATCTTTCACAAATTCTGTTTTGCAGTTCAACCAGCTATAGTGCTTTTGCAAACCAATTGTAATACAAGCCACTGGGGTAGGCATAACCTTTATTTCAGGAATAGATGAAGTATCTCTTCTGCTACTTGTATTAATAAATTTACTTTGAGAAAAAAACATGGTCAGCATTTCAGAATAATCTTAGTAAAGTGAAATCTGTATTTAAAAATCTAAACCCTACTATAATTTAAAAGTAATATCTTTTATTTGAGATTTATTTTTCAATTGGAAATATGTATAAAAATAAACCTAAGTAAGTGTGTTTTTAGAAATAATGCAGACTAATCATTTGATTTAGATATCTCCAATTAAAAGTGCTAAATTTTCTAGACACAGTATTGGTAGAGTTTTTATAATTTGCGATTACTAAAATAAACTATACAATTTTGCCTGAAACACAAACACAAATACAATGTAAGGTAGCTACTTCCAACGCAGTCCCTTCTTTCAGTTTCGACTGTATTCACCAGGCTGACCTCAGTGAGTGAGTCTCTCCAACTGTGACACCTAGCAACTTAGATGCTGTGCTTTTTAATTAAGAAGAATTGGGAACTCTAAAAGCCTGTGGAACAACCACATCTTCCTTTTTCCTTGGTCACTAGTCAATATTTTGGACATAAGAGTTAATATTTGTGAAAGTACAAAGTGAGCTGTTCTGGTAAGGTAGCATACATTTAATGTTTTCTCAATTGTTGTTACCTAATGTACTGATGGAAAATCGACTTTGTTTTCCCTGAAAATTGAAAGCTGAACCAGATTACCTGAAGATCATTTAATAGCAGCATTTGAAAAGAACTGGGCACAGTGATCACTTTATTTCTTGGAATGATTGTGTTAAACTGATACTTGCATATTCAAGCTTAATACTAGTAGAGTACCTCCTACTCCCTGGGAACTGAATATGTTAGCATCTGCGTGCAAAGAGGAATTAAAGTTGCTAATCAGCTGATCTTAAAATGGGAAGACTATTATTCCATATTTTCTAGGTGGGAACAATGTAATCTTAGGGGCCTATTAAGTGGAAGAGAGAGGAAGAAGAGAAGGCCAGACAGAATATGCTACCTGAGAAGGAGTTAACCTGCCATCGCTGGTTTTGAAGATGGAAAAAAAGAGCCCCCAAGCTAAGAAATGCTGGTGGCCCCTAGAAACTGAAAAAGGCCAAGGAAACAGATTCTCCCTTAGAGCTTCTAGGACAATGGAACCTCACTGATACCTTGACTTTAGCCTAGTGAGATTCATGTCAGACTTCTGAATTACAGAACTATAAGATGATAAATTTGTATTATTTTAGTACACTAAATTTGTGGTAATTTATAACAACAGCAATAGAAAACTAACTCAGTATGCATGTAGGTTATTCCACAGACCATTAGACAAAAGCCTTTTGTTTAGCCTAGAAATTCATAAGCTAAGAATGGTGGAAGGGAAAGAGGGGAAGAAGGAATTATTGATTCAACCATTTTTTAAGTATGTACAACTGTGCCACTTACAAAGCTTATACCCTCCCAGAGTTTGTAATCTAGTTTACAGTCCAACTTTGCATGCCCATAATTAAACTCCTGATCTTTCTTTTCAAATCTTCTCTTCCTGCGGGATCCCCATCTCAACACATAGCAACCCCATGCTTTCAACTTCTTAGGCAGAACTTGTTAAAGACATCTCTGATCCCTTTCTTTCTCTCAGACTCTACATCTGAGTCATCAGCAAATTCTACTGGCTCTACTTACAAAACACACCCAGAACCTTGCCCCCATGGTGTGGCTCAGCTGGTTGGACATCATACCGCAAAGCAAAAGGTTGCTGGTTTGATTCCTGGTCAGGGCATATGTCCAGGTCACAGGTTTGGTCCCGGTTGGAATGAGGGTGAGAAGCAACTGATCTGATGTTTCTCTCCTTCTTTCTTTCTCCCTCCCTTCCCATGTCTCTAAAAACTAAATTAATACAATGTTTTTAAAAAATACCCCATCACTTTTTCCATCCCACTGTCACCTCCCTGGTCGCAGCCGCCATCATCTCTGTCTCAGATGATTGAATGTCTCCTACTTGGACTCCCAGCTTCAGCCCTTTCCTCACTGCTCTTCACAACATAGTAGCCACAGTGATTCTTAAAATGCGAGTCAGATCAAATAAAGTTACCACTCAGCTCAATATCACCCAACAGCTCTCCGCCTCATTCCGAGTAAAAACCCAAGTTCTTATACATGACCTAGATCCCTTGTGGTATATTATATAATCACACCCATCTGTCACCTCCTTCTTCTGTGAGAGGATCATATATTCTCACCATAGCCATGCAAGCAGATAGTCTCTCCCCTTTATTGGGATTGGCCATGTGACTTGCTTGGGCCAGTAGAACATAAGCAGAAATGATGGCGTGCCAGTGCCAAGGAGAAAACTTAGAAAGCATAACACGGTTCTGTAAGCTCTGGATTTTTCTTCTGCCGTGAAAGTGGATTGTATTAAATAGGGACTGCTCCTTCAGCCCAGGTCCCAGAATAAGACTTGAAGCAGCAACTCACAGAACATGAGAAGACATAAACAATTGCTGTGTGTTGCTGAGACTTGGGGGGCACTGTTAATGCAGCCGGGTTGACTAACATGTACTCCCATCCCCTCTCTGACCAACTTCATCTCCTAGTCTTCCCCTCGCTCACTCTACCCCAGCCAGCTTGACCTTCTTACTGTTTTCTTAAATATGCCAGGCACACTCCTGCCCCAGAACCTTTACACCTACTGTTTCCTTTCCCTGGAAACACCCGTCCTCCCTCAGATATCCGCATTTTTGCCTTCCTCCCTTCTCTTATTCTTTGCTCCAATATCTCTTCACTGAGGCCTTCCCTGACTGTTCAATATAAAATTGCAATGTCTTCACCACTACAATCCCTCTCCCCTTCTTACTTGGTTTTTCTCTTTAACCGTTATTACCATCTAAATCACTAATTATTTTGCTCCTTTATTTTTTTGCTGCCTGTCTCCCCCCAAAAATGTGAGCTCTAACAGGGCAAGGGTTTGCCTCTTTTGTTCACTGCTGTATTTCTAACACCGAGGACAGCATCTGGTACATAACAGTTTCTCAATAAGTACTTCTGGAATGCACAGCGGTGGCCGTGGGGGTGGGGTGATGGTGGTGATGGTGATCGTGTATGCGCATGCGTGTGTGTGTAGGGTGAGTCCAGGTGGTATTCTTGAGTATTTTAAGTCAATTGTGCCTGGAATAGAATATGGAAAGGGGTGCTTTTACAAAGAATACTTTGAAAACAATATTAGTTTCGAGACCTGAAATTATGCTGTACCTGGAAAGCGAAATGGGCACCTGACAAGGGGAAGAGATGGGTCAGGGCCACCCATTTCAGAGTATTTAAAAAGTAGAAATTCCTAATTGTCTGAAACATAAAATGCTAATCACACCATAACTTTCTAGATAAAGACAATTATTTTAAATAACTTCATTTGTAATGAAACACAGTAAATAATTACCTCTGAAATCCAAGGCATAGTCTTTTCCTTTTTTAAGATTTTATTTATTTATTTTTAGAGAGAGGGGACGGGAGGAAGAGAAATATTATCGAACTGGCAACCTTTGGTTCACAGTCGGGTGTTCAGTGCACCGAGCCACGCCAGCCAGAGCCAAGGGACAGTCTTATACAAGGTCAGGTGCACAGGCCTTGGAGCCAGGCCCCTGGGGCTCCCGCTTTGCCTCTTGGGCACAGCTTCGGTGTCCCCGCAGGCAAGTCACCTGGTCTCTTTTGAGGCCTCTGATTGCACATCATAAAGTGGAGATGAAGATAACAGCATTAATAAAATGCCTACCTAAAAGGGTGGTTAAAATTAAATTTAAAATATCCACGCAAATTACTTCAAATCATCCTGGCACATAGCAGTCAACGAACATGAGCTATCATTATTACTATTTGAAAAAAACTCATGAGAAAAATCCGAAGGAAAAAATGTGAGTGTCCAAGCACTTACACACACACACATACACACACTTCAGTCAAGATTTAGTAATCAAGGCATGAGGCATGTTTTGGCTGTAGGCAATTGTAGGGTTGCAGACCCAGCTGCCTCTAGGTGTGCCTTAGTGGTATGCGGGTGGTTTTGAGCTGAAGGCAACCAAAACCCTGCAGGGTCAAGAGAAAGTTCTGCTCTCCACCCTTAAGTATCTAGAAGAATTTAAATTAGGAGCCTGACCCACAATAAGAGTTAAAACCAAGAGTGACTTTTTAAGTTACCTGTCTGTGTGGCAGGGCAAACTAATAATTACTGAACACGTGCTCTCCTTGAAATGACCCTTTGAAGCCAGGGTGCATGACCTGCCCCCTAGCTCAGGATGTCACATGTACCTCAATTTCTCTTTCCGTCTCTGAACCTCCTGTGCATGTGGCGTCTCTGCCTCTGTCATGTATGCAGGGTTCCCATACAAACGTATGTGTTAAATTTGGTTATTTTCTCTGGTTAATCTGTCTCATACCTATTTGATTATTAGACCAACCAAAAGAAACTTGAGGGCAGAGAAAAGTTGCATTCTCTCCCATACTACAAAAGAATATTCAGTCTGTGTTGGTCAAATAGTGTAAGATGACTGAGTTGATATTGATGTAACTTTATTTCCATGATATCTTCACAATCACCTTGTGAGATAAGTTTTTTTATTGCCATTAAACTGATGAATCAATTGAGAATTAGAAGGTCAACAATTTTGCCCAGGGTTACTCAGCTGGTACAGCCTGTTTTTTAAACTCTGCTGTTTATGGTAACGGAGACACCCGATTCTTCTCGCCAATGCACGTGAAGGGTTACAGACCAGCAAATCTATTAGCATGCGATCAGGGTTTGTTGGTGATCCACTGCCATGAAAGAGAACGGGCCTAGCTAAGGTCAGGGGGTGGGGTGAAAGGCATAGGTTCAGGGCAAAGCAGGGCAGCAGAAGGCCTGGGTGGCAAGCACCACGGGTCCTTTGTTCTGAGGACTTACATAGTTGGCAGGATGGGGTCAAGAAGTTACATATTGATTGACTGGTGAAGGTGGTGCCAGCTTTCACGGGGGGATGTGACTACCCAAACTTAGGTACGTCTGGAGGTCTGTTAGCCCAAATCCTTATCTTGCTCTAGACTCCATTTGTTCATTTTGTTGTCAAACAGATATGTGACTGCAGGAGGCAGTTGATTGAAGTTGGGGCAGTTAGTTACCCAAAGTTATTTATGGGCTTTTTATTTGAGTGTTAGGGACTCCCTCAAAAACAGACAGTGACCAGAGGTGGGCAAATAACCAAAGTTGTTTTATGGGTTTCTTCCTTTGGGCACTGTGGACTCTCTCCTGCCTTTCAGGCCTTGGGACGAAAGCACGTTTCAAGGCCTTCCTTCCCAGATAGTGGAAACGATACACAGAATTTCAAGGACTTCCCTCCTCCCGTGCTAACATACTGTTTCTTGTGATGTTGGAACACCTGGAAAAATGATCGGACCAGGCTCAGGACTGCTGAGTCAGTTAGTGGGTGAGACACGTCTCCTGTTCCTCCTCCCTGCTTTGCTGTGCCATCCATTCTACCTAAGCGCTAAGAGGCATTTCCTGGAAACCAGAATGCTGGATGCTGGCCAGTAACAGCAGCGTAGACTCAGAATTCTTCCTATTCTGTCTCCTGCCTCGGTTAGACTCCTGAAATCACACTCCTAATCATTTAACAAGATGGGGCAGAGGTGTTCATTGAGCAGATGATGAGGATTTGAGGTCATAGCAAGGCCCCTGGCCAGTGTTCCGTCCTGCCAAAACTACTGAGTGATTCCAGAGAAGCTTTCGGGAGCATTCTCTGACAGCGCAAATAAGCACAAATGGTTACATGTACACACAGAGAGACAGAAGTACTATTTAAATTATGTTAATTTTAAAATTATGTACACATATGCATATTGCGGGCCTGTGTCTGCCCACCAACTTTAAACCTGTCTCTGTAGTTGGGGCACCTGCCAGGGAGGCAGACCCTGGGCAGCACAGAGCAGCTCCCTAGGTGCAGAACTGCAGCCATAGGCCTGGGCAGCAGCATCCTCTGTGGTTCCTGGGGCTGAAACTATGAAGTGTTGGCAGGTCACTTCCTGCTGCTTCAGCTGAATGGCTGGCTGCAATGGCAAGATCTGTCAATAAGCTCATTGTTGCAAGAAACCTTTGCCCATAGACAACCCATTCTATGAAGATACCTGTTGATTTAGCTGCAAGCTAAACTTAGAAAGCATATTCTCATGTTTACTGAATGATAATACTTACTATTTGAAACTGTAAACCAGACCCTTCCTAATGATATTGTCTCTCTGTGCAGCCTAAGTCCCGGCCATGGCTCCAAAACTGCGAAAACGGAAGACCGCAGGTCTCAAAAAAAAGACAAAACGTGACAAAAATAAGGAGATGCTACCTGGTAGGACTGTCTTTTCACTAATGAGATTTTTAATGACTTTAGTATGTATATTAGCAACAAAAATGCTCATGGTTTTATGTATCAAATAAACTTAAATATTTTGGCTTTAAGAAAGCTAAACACAGGTGGAATTCAAAATTGGGCATTTATTCTTACTTTGTATTTATTTCATTATACTATCAAATAAATGCCATAGGAAACATATCATTAAGAGATAATTCTATGAGAAAGGCAATTATTCAGATTCTGCCTATTTAATTATTCAAAAAATAAGTTTAAGAATTCATTGTATATTTGCACTTATATTTTGTGTTTGGAGACCTGGTTAAAAAAATGTAATAAACTAAGATATATATTTGACTCAAAAAGTGTAAATTTGACATCATTTTATTATATTCTAGTTGAAGAAGAGGAACCCGTAAACATGGAGAATATGGGTAAGTGGAATACAATTTAGAAATTGTCCCCAGTTACAATATTTCAATATGCAATAAGCAAGTGAAAATATTGCAGATTGAAGTGATTAATCAAAGTGTACATGGACAAAAATTACATCAGGTCATTTAGAATATAAAATGAAAATGTTTAATAAAAAGCAAGAGTGGAAGAGAGAGTTTTAAACTGAGAAATAGACTCAGGTCAACCAGTTCCTTCAAAATCCAAATTGAATGATTTTTCAGAGAACTTTTGTAATTATAAACTATAACTCTGTAAGTTATTACTTTTAGTAGAATAATATTTTTTAAAACTCTGGCTCATGAGGAATATTTATCTGTACTTCGCAGTAAGATTCTACTATTTCAAGGAGGAAGGCTGATTTTTAAGCAAAACAAAAAACAAAAAACAAAAAAAAACTAGAACTTAGACACCAAACTAATGTTGGTCCTCCTTTTAGAGACTAAATAACTAACAAGTCTTTATTTTTGTTGTTGTTGAAACTTTCTGTTAGACTTGCACTAGATGATGCTCTTCACATCTGGAAACAGAGGGAACAGCAAGGGTGGAAAAGAGAAAGCTCTGAAACCTCGTAGACCATTGTCAAGATTTTGGCTGTTAACCATAGAGGATAGGCAGCTATTGGCGGTATTTGGGCAGAGTACTGACGTGATCTGACTTTTGTTTTGCCTGGGTCACCCTGACTATTCTGTTGAGAAGGGCAGAGCAGAAAATGGTTAGGGAGCTATTGCATCCATCCAAGAAAGAGAAGGGGGTGGGTTGGGCCTGGGGGGCAGCAAGGGGAGAGATGCGGAGTACAGAGGTGGAAAGACAGTGGAGGATGTCAGCGAACAGTAAGTGGCATTGGAGCAGTCTATGCCTCCCAATATAGATTTATTGAATTAACAAATGTACCACGCAGAAACATGGCAGTCATTTTTGACCCCTTTCTTCCCCTCGACACCTCCCCACTGCCATTTAAACCATCCTGGCTCCTGTCAATTCCACCTCTAAAATATATCTCAAACCTATCCATTTTTCATTATCTACACATCTACTACCTCAGTTCAAGCCTCCTCATTTCTCACTTAGATGGCTTGCTTAGCTCCTACCTGGTATCACGTCCTTCAGTCCATTCTACTCATGGAACTTGCCATGTCTCCTTCCTGCTTAAGGTCTCCTGTGGCTTTTCTTTGTCCTTATGGTAGTCCTGGCTCTGCCTTCCTCTCTGATCTTTTCTCTTGACTCTCTATCCCCACCTATGGTTCATCAGCCTTTCCTAGCACAGAACATACTAAATTTGCTCCTGCCTCAGGTGCCTGGATAGATTTTCCCCCAGATCTTTATGCAACTCTCTCCTTATCATTCAGATCCTGACTCCAAACCCATCTCTGGAAGAGGCATTTCCCGAAGACCTGTCTTTCACCTAGTACCCTTGCCTTCATAGCACTTATCATAATTCTGAAGTTAAAGTACAGTTGATTCTCATTATTTATGGAAGGTCCATACAGTTGCTATGAACACTGAATGAGCAAACACTGAGCCATTGCTCTTAGGGGAAATACAGGATTAGGCTCCCATGAGCCTCTGGTCATAACATTTTTATTAACCAAGCAATATATAACATTTTATGTGTATTTCTTTTTAGAGACACTCTATTTAATACACATTGTTAATTCATTAACACTGAACTCACAGACAACAGCACTATAACTCATGCCTTAACCCTGCTTGTCTAATATATGTATTTTCTCCACAAAGCACATCACAGCTTTCTTGTTCTCAGGAACATTATATAGAATTTCAGCATCACACTTGGGTATCCTATTTAAATACAAAATCACCAATGAAAAGCACAAAAGTGTGGACAATATGGCACTAACTTAGACAGAGGAAAGGACACTTGTTTCCAGCATGAGAGCTGAAACAAATGGCAGAGCATTTCCCCGTCTGACTCAGCAGAGCTGACTTAAGGGGAAACTGAGACTCAGAGTTGGCTGTGGACTACAGTGTTGCCGCAGTGGGAGAAACTCCCAGTCTCACACAGGAGTCTGTCGGAAAGTGCGCTACAGACGAGCAGGTGAGCGGCACTGTCCCCTCCCTGGCCCCTCCCCCACAGGCAGCACCACAGTGCAGCAAGGGGGGTTGCCCTGCCCTGGTGAATTCCTAAGGCCCCACCCCCTTACAGCTTAACAGGGGCCCCAAACAAAGAAATAGGGCCAAAATGAAAGAACAGAGCAAAACTTCAGAAAGAGAGCTAAGTGATAAGGAGATAGCCAACCTATCTGATGGAGAATTTAAAGCCCTGGTAATCCGAATGCTCACAGAACTGATTGAGCTTGGTCAAAAAATGAAAGAACAAGTGAAAGATACCCAAAATGAAATAAAGCAAAATATTCATGGAACCAACAGTGACAGGAAGGAAACCAGGACTCAAATCAATGATTTGGAACAAAAGGAAGAAGTAAACATGCAACTGGAACAGAAAGAAAAAACAAGAATTCAAAAAAATGAAGAGAGACTTTTGAACTTCTGGGACAACTTGAAACGTTCCAATATCCAAATTATGGGGGTGCCAGAAGGAGAAGAACAACAGCAAGAAATTGAAAAGTTATTTGAACAAATAATGAAGAAAAACTTCCCCAATCTGGCTAAGGAAATAGACTTCCAGGAAGTCCAGGAAGCCCAGAGAGTCCCAAAGAAGTTGGACCCAAAGAGGGACACACCAAGGCATATCATCATTAAGTTACCCAAGATTAAAGACAAAGAGAGAATCTTAAAAGCAGCAAGAGAAAAGGAGACAGTTACCTACAAAGGAGTGCCCATAAGGCTATCAGCTGATTTCTCAAAAGAAACCTTACAAGCAAGAAGGGGCTGGAAAGAAGTATTTAAAGTCTTGAAAAGCAAGGACCTACAACCAAGAATACTCTATCCAGCAAAGCTTTCCTTTAGAATGGAAGGGCAGAAAAAGTGCTTCCCAGATAAGGTCAAGTTAAAGGAGTTCATCATCACCAAGCCATTATTATATGAAATGTTAAAGAGACTTATCTAAGAAAAAGACAATCAAAACTATGAACAGTAAAATGACAACAAACTCACAACTATCAACACATGAACCTAAAAGAAAAGACAATGAAAACAAAAACTAAGCAACTAGAACAGGAACAGCATCAGAGAAATGGACATCCCATGGAGGGTTTTCAGTGGGGAGGGAGAAGGGAGGAATAGGGGGGAAAGGTACAGGGAAGAAGAAGCATAATTGGTAAGCATTAAATAGATGGGGAGAGGTCAAAAATGGTATGGGGAACAGAGAACTCCAAGAACTTATATGTACAACCCATGGCATGAACTAAGCAGGGGGAGGAGTAAAGAAGGGGAAATTGGGAAAACTATAATAGTATAATCAATAAAATATACTTTTTTACAAAATGGATTGTAAACCTAAATAAAAAACCAAGTATTATAAAACTTTCAGAACACAACATAGGAGAAAATCTTGTGAACTTGGATTAGGTAAAGATTTCCTAGATACCACACCCAAAGCCAGAAATCTTAAGAAATTTTTGCCTAATCAATTTTTTCTTTTATGGAATACTAGTTAGAAACACAAAAGGATGAACAATTGCTACATGCAACCACATAAGTGAATCTCAAAATAATTATGCTGAGTAAAAGAAGACGAAACAAAAAGAATACATACTTTGCAATTGCACTTATAAATATTCCAGAGAAAAACTAACTTAGAGTTCATTTATAGTGTCAGAAAGCAGATCACTAGTTGCCTGGAGGTGGGGAGGGGTGCTGAGAGGAAGGGTAGGGAGGAAGTTGGCGCAGTATGGATGTGTTCTTTATCTTGACCGTGCTGATGATTTCAGGGGTACGTGCATATATTTAGTACATTGTACACTTTAAATACATGCAGTTTATTATTTGCCAATTAAATCTCAATAAAACTGTTTTTGAAAAAGTACACAGCAACCAAAATGTTTTTTAAAAAGATACAGATGAAATGCTTGGAAGTTATTTAAATTAATTATGTTTAAATATACAGGACATAATGTGTATTGCCTAGGCCTCTTCCCTGTTACACAGTAAGATTCTGAGGTGTGTTGTATAGCGTTTGAGTCTGTTTTTGGCCCCTGCTCCATCATTCTGCTAGGTAAATAACTGCCATTCACTGCACCCTGTGGAATGTAACCCTATTACCTCTGACTGTGTGTGGAGAAGGAGCAGGGCCCTCTCCTGTGCTCTGCTGTGTTCATGAAACCGGAAAAGCTGGTGCTGTTCGTGCTGCCTGTCACCTACCAGACCCAATAAGCTGAGACAGGGATTGAATCTTTATGGGCACTTTATTCAGAAGGCCAGCGATCTGAGAAGACATGGGTTTGTACCCTTCCTTTGAAGCCAGCCTTTTTATAACAGAGAACAAAGGGCAGTGAGGGGTTTTGAAATTCAGGGAAAATTAGATTAAAAAACTGCAGCATTTTCGCCCCAGGCGGTTAGCTGTCTCTGGGTGGTTGGTCGTCTGTCTCTTCCTGGAACGCAATGGCTCAGATGTCTCCAGCTGTGCCCCAGGAGGTCATTTGTCTCCCAGGGAGCTAGGGTGGGCCGCACCCTGAAGTTCCTGGAACAATAGCTTTAACATATTCATTACCTACTATGCTTATTCCTATTTACCTTAAACTAAAATTTTCCAACTCTTGGGTCCTCTGTCATTCACACATCTGCGAGAAAGCAGAGCATGGTGGTAAGAGTGCAGGGACCTCAGTTTGAATCCCAGCTCCCCTGTTTCCAACTCCTAGCTTCTGACCTTGAATGTGGTATTTGAACTCTGTAGGCCTCTGTTTCCTCAGCTAAAAAAATTGAGCCAATTATAGTAACCAGCTCAGAATGTTGTGAACATTAAATGAATTGATCATCCATGTAAAGTGCTGAGAGCAGCGCCTGGCATTCAGTAGGTGCTTTACAGAAGTTACGGTAATTAGACATCGAAATTAAAAACAAACTGACAGTAACCAGAGGGGAGGTGGGAGGGGATAATGGGAGTGGGGGAAAAGGGGAATAGCTTTTACGAACATATATAAAGGACACATGGACAAAACCAGAGGGGGTGGGATCAAGGATGGGAAGTGGGGATGGCTGGGGTTGGGGGAGTGGTGGGAGGAAAATGGAGACAACTGTACTTAAATCTGAAAACAACAACAACGACAACTGGGAAAACCTACCCTCCACAGCATCTCTTGACATGAAGGCTTAGAAATTTTTACTTTTGAAATAAAATGTGTTGTACCTGGCTGATGCCTCAAAGAATTATGTCCAGATCTTGCTTGTGGAAAATCAACACTAAGAATAAAAAAAAAGAAGTTACAGTAATTCACAAGGCTATTATTCACCCACATTGTTATACACTCGCCGGCCTAGACCGGCACCCTATCCAGCAGGTCTTGCCCTTGTGGCACGACCTCTGACCTCTGTAAGCTTCGGGCGGCCCTGTAGGCCATCTCCTCCGCCCTGCCATCTTTCTGACACTCCTGGAGCATCCAACATCCCACTCTGCTGGAGACGTGCCTGGGCCAGAGCGCTTACCCTACCTCATTGCTAATCACCACGGCCTCATAGTCGTACACCCGGGGCGCTGTCTTCAGTGTAGACCACAAAGCCCAAATAACAACATTCTTTACTGAATTTTGCCAGAGACCCTTGGGAGTGGCCAGAAGCATCAGGCCTTCCTCTTAGTCTGGCCATTGTTCAGGAGGTGCTGGAAGGTAGCAGCAGACTGTGGGAGTTTTGTGTGGTCTATTGGCTACCAGCTGCCTGAAGTTATCACTGATTGCTAATTGCAGCTAGAGACAGTCTATTAGTTTTACTACCAGACAAAGGAGAGTTAAGAGCCTATGTTTAAGTTGCCTGATAAAGTCCAGTTAGTGTGAAAGGATCATTTTAGGGAAAAATGTCCAGCTAGTAGAATTTGAAGCATGTTTGGTGGAGGGAGGTGACATTGAGCACAACTTTTGTCACTGTCTTCTGTTTCTTGGATGGTAGAGGGCTTTCCGGCCTTTGCGAATGCCTCCGTTTGTGGGCCTCACAGCTCCACCTAGTGGTTTTCAAAGGAAAAACTGCAGAACTCTTTATTATGCTTTAGACACTACAAATTATCGTCCGCAGAATGTTTTCACAGGGATAATCTGTATGTGAATAAACTCAACAGTTGTTTATTGAGCATCTTCTACATGCTAAAAGTTAGGATTAGCACTTTGAGGAAGGTAAAAATGGGCAGTTGCCTGTAATTTATGAACAACTTGTATTCCATATGTTTATTATGTCAACAGATTGCAATTTGGAATATATTTCCATGTATATAATTGGTGTTATGCATATAGTCATTAAAACCCCCAAATTACCTGGATGACTATGCCATAGAGCCACTAAAGTGAGGGGTAAATTTTCGTGTGGGAAAATTCAGAATTCCAATGTGTGAGGCCACATGCACCGCCCCCCTTGACGCACCTGTTGAGCAGGGGGAGGGAGGCTCTCAGGACATCTGGGTGTGTAGGGCCTGGAATGGACTGAGCGGCTGTGGCACCCTGGGAGAACAGGTTGGGCAGGGAGTTCTGGGGGCAGGTTCGGAGCTGAGACTGGGGTGCCTGAAGCTGATGTGATAAGAAAATAAGAAGTCTTGTTAGAGGGGATGGCAACAGGCAAGACGATACCTGTCCTCCTCCATCCACTGTCCACGGGCATGCTGCAGCCAAGGACTGGCCTGAGGTGGGGGAGAAAGGGACAGGAGGTACAGGAAGAGAGGAATGGAAGCCTCTTGAACCTCGCTTCCCTCTTCTTCGGAGGGCGATCCTAGGACTGAGGAACCACAGGAGGGAAAAGGGAGTCCCTACCCTACCTTTCTCTCCCCACTTCCAAGGGTTTGCTAAGGCAACTTCAGTGGGAAGTCAGTAGTTTTAATATGTGAAGAATGGAGTAACAAGTTTAACTGTGAAAAGAGGGAGCCCTAGGGAGCAGAGGTACCTATATAAGATCAAGAGAAGGTTTCTTTAAAATGGGAGGCCACTGGGCAAATCTTCATGCTGAGGGAAAACAGCTCAGAGGTAGGACAAGTTGAAGGGGGAGGAAAAGTGAATGGGCCTCGAAGGCTGAGAAAAGTGGAAAGGGGCTGGCAGGTCTCCCGAGAGGAGGGGAGGGTGGAAAGGTGGTGCCTATGCCAATCAGGTGAGAGACAGGGCTGCAGGACAGCCAGAGTCCTGTGCTGAACAGACACAGGATTGCTTCTGCGAGATAGGAAGTGGGGTCACCTTGTGAGAGACGGCATCAGGGGAGGGGTTGGGGTCGGGGAGATGCTTTAGAAAAGCAATAGAGGTTTGATAGAGCCTGAAAAGGTGATCATACCTTTGGACCAATAATTTCAATTTTAAAAAATATACTAAGAAAACTTGAAATGTGATTTTAAAAATTACACATTAGATATCTGTTTGTAGAGTTGTTTACAACCACTGTAAAGAAATGAGGGAAGAATGTAATGTTTTTCAACAACAGAACAATTAAAAACTATGCTACAGTTATATTAATTTAAAGTATGTTAGAAAGATTATACAATATCATAGTAAAATACTTGTGACGTAAGTATTGAAGGCAGGATGTAAAATTTCATGTAAGATACTACACATGGAGGGCCTAGAAGGAAATAGAGGTTCTCCCTTGAGACATAATATTATGGGTAACTGTTATTTTCTTTTTTATCTTTTTTGACATTTTTTTAATAATGGATAGACTTGCTTTAAAAGGAAGAACAACAATTTTAAAGTCTTTTAAAAATTTTAAGCAAGACAAGTACTTAGAACAAACAATTGCATGTTTCCCATTGCTAGTATTTTAAATGATTACATTTAATGTCAAAATTTGACTTGGTCTTCCCTAGGTCATCCAGAAATTTATCCGTTAGTGCTAACTACCAAGACCCAAGAAATATTTAACTGCCGAATAGAAGAAGACCTGACAGATGAACAACCTTACAAGCTTATCAAAAAACAAGATATTTTGGCAGACTTTTCCAACAGAGCTGCAGTGTCTGATTTCTACCCAGTCAAAAAACTTATCCAGGTAAGCACAAAATTCCTCTTTATTTTTCAGTCTTGCTTCAAGGGGTTCCTGGTACATAACAATGAAAGTTGCAGAGACTGCCACATTCAAATCTGGCATTTGCCGTTACTTTGTACAAATACTACCTTGCCCACACCTTCTTGGGAATCCTGCTTGGTGATTCTGTGTGAAAAGCAAACACTTACCAGTGACTGTCTTACTTCACACCCAGAAAAACTGATCCTTGCCCAGTTTTAATTAGAGTAGGAATTTACCGTTACGTTCCCATACTGCTCTAATTGTTCAGTTCATCACTTTGGTCCTGATCGGTCTCTTAGCATGCAATAGAGCATAACGCCAAATAAAAGGGATGCTTCTTTTTTTCCTGTTAGAAATATCATTGCTTAGTACATTTCTCTATTTGGAACTATTGTGTGTTAAAAGCATTTTAAAGTTAATAAAAACTCAATTTTTTAGTTTGCAATTTGGGTTTATTAGCCATAGATTAGCACTAAGATAACCATAGGTAACTATGGTTATCTTTTATGAGTGATTGATTAGAGAAATATCAATATTTTTTAAGATTTTCTTTCTTTCCTTATTTATTTATTTATTTATTTATTTATTTATTTTAGAGAGAGAGAAAAAAGATGGAGAAAGAGAGGGAGAGAAACATCAATGTGTAATTGCCTCTCACGTGGCCCCTACGGGGGACCTGGCCTGCAACCCAGGCGTGTGCCCTAGACTGGGAATTGAACCGGCAACCCCTTGGTTCACAGGCCCGTGCTCAATCCACTGAGCTATGCCAGCCAGGGAGAGAGAAATATCAATTTTGTATTGATGTCTGTATAAATTGAATGACCACTGGACGTCATTATCCTTCATTGGCTCTCTCTTACTATTCAGTAGCATGTTATCTGTTTAATCTCTACATATTGTGAATTTTCCAGTTTTCTTTGTGTAATTAATTTCAGTTTCATGCCATTGTGATAATAAAATATGCTTGATATGATTTTAATCCTCTTAAATTTATTAAGACTCATTTTGTGACCTAACATATCATCTAGCCTTTAAAATGTTCCACGTGCCCTTGAAAAGAATGTATGGGGTGGGCAGAGTAGGTTTCCAGTTGTATGTGAAGCACAGTTTATTCTTGTATTATTACTTATTACTTATTGTATTGTTTTCCATACAAACAACTGTAAGGCCACTTTTGCCGACTCCTGTATATTCTGTTGCTTTTGGATGGAATGTTCTATAACCTTCTCTTTTGATTAAATCCCTTTAGCAATATCCTGGAGATGAGATTCTACTTGTTTACGACAAAGACTTCAAATATGGACTTAACTTTTATATTATTGGAACCGAAGAGGGCAAGGAACAGTATTTCAATGTAAGCACACCCAAGCCTTCGTATTCTGTGGATTGTCAGGGGGAAGTGGCACCTTTGGGGGACACCTATGCTTGGTTATGATCCTTCTTGTTCGGCTCCATTTCCCTGGGGCCTGGACCAGGTTCTGGCACCCAGAGGAGGTGAGCAGTAACTGGGATGAACTAAGTCAAACACCTCAGGGTAGCAGGTACTCTACTTATTTGCTCTACTGACCCAGTGAGAGCCAAACCGCTATTCTGGAGCACCACTGCTCTCAGCCGCCCCTTGGCCTGTGTCCCTGGTTCTCCTCTTATCGTCTCCATAACTCGGGGTAAGTTGCTGCACCACTCGTCTGCAAAAACAGTGGCACCAAGAGTGCCCTTTCCAGGGCTGCTGTGAAACTTAAATGGATGAATATAGGGTAAAGCCTTTGTATAGTGCCTGACACAGAGCTGGGTACTCCATTAATGTTTGCCATGATCATTTAAAAGCAGGATTTTGAAAGGACGATTTGGTCAGTGGGCAGTTGATGGGGAGGGAAGCAGAAAATAAAAGAATGGTAATTTCCAAAGAAAAAAATCAGTTCTTCTTTAGGGTGTGTTTTTTTTTTTTTTTAAGTCGTCATGGAAGGTAACAGTTTTCTGAGACTTGCCTTCTGATCTGGCATCCTTGTGGGGAGGTTTGATAAAACTGAGGTAGACAGAGGGTTTTTCTTATTCAATAAACAAGAAAAATAAAGGAAAGCATAGAATTTTAAAATATCTAACACTTTTTAAGCTAAAAATAATCTTTTACTTAGTCTGAGCATTTTCAATTTTATTTTTATGGTTGTTTTTCTCTGCATTTAAAATTTTGTTATCACAGTCTTGTGCTGCTTAACCACAGGGACACATCTGAGAAATGTGTCGTTGGGTGATTCCCTCATCATGGGAACATCACCGAGGGCACCCACACAGTGCCCGACGGCACAGCCTGCTGTGCTGCTCCTAGGCTACCCCTGCTGCACAAACAACACGAGATTCGATCAGGCACAAGACGAAATGATGCAATCAAGATACGTGATGAACACGAGATGTTTGCGATTGCTGCTGACGTACCACGGCCTGTTGTGTCTTACAGCAAACTGTTTTTGTGATAAGCAGAAAGAGTACACTCTACAAGAATGATAGAAAGTATAGTAAATACAGAAACCAGTAACATAGTAGTCGTTCATTATCAAGTATCGTGCACTGTGCACAGTTGTATCTGCTGCACTTCTGTACATCGGACGGCACAATCAGTTTGTTTGCACCAACATCACCACCCACATGTATGAACTGCACTGTGTTATGATGTTACCATGGTTACAACATCACCAGGTGATAGGAAATTTTAGCTCCGTTATAATCTCGTGGGATTATCATCGTTGACCGAAATGTCATTATACAGTGTATAACTGTGTATAGTGAAATATTTTCAAACATATAGAAAAATCAGATAGTAGTATAACAAATATCCACACCATCACTACCCAGAATTAACAAATATTAATGTCTGATCATGTTTACTTTATTTATTTAAAGAAATACAATATAATAGATAAGGCTTCACTCCCCCTCGTGTCCTCTGTAATTCCACTTCCCTCTACAAGGAACCAGTATTCAAAAGATGTTATAGTTTCTTCCTGTCCATGGTTTTATGTTTTTACCTTGTATGAATGCTCCATAAATAATGTATTCTATTGTTTTATTAAAAGTCACATAAAATTATGCAAATCATTCTGCAATTTTTGTTTTTCATTAAATTATAAAATTCTAGGCCGCCATCCACATTGGTATATTTAGATATCATATGTATGTAGATTAAGTTTGTTTATTGCAACTGCTTTATGGGATTTTATTTTATGATGATAACACAATGTATCGGTACACTTCTATTGTTACTTATTCAATTTATAGATAGATAGATTACAGAGATATAGATATAGATTTTGATATATTGACATGTGTCCCTATGTATCTTCTTGTGGACATCTTGATTTTAAAGTGTTTGCTTATTATTTAATGTATATCATGTTTATTCATACTTATAATCCTGTTGTCAAAGGAATTTCATTAAATCAGAGAGAACTAGTTTTATATTTAACATTCAGTTTTAGTATTCCATATTTATAAAGATGTGCAGTAAATGCTGTGTTATTATTACATATATTTTCCTTTTTTACTCTCCCATCTTTTTATTCTGTCATGTTCTATCTGTATCCTTGATATCTTTTTTTTTTGTTCTTTGTTCTTCCTTTTTTTTTTGCTTGGTTTCCTTCTCCTAATTGAAAAGCATGAACCAACAAAGAAGAAAAACAATACAGAAGCAGTTAGTGAATTTATATAAAAGTAAACTTTGTTGAAAACATACAGATGCAGCTATAACCTAAGTTTGGTCATATATTTTGAAATGTTATTTGTGTTACTCTAGCCCCCAGAAGTTCCAGAAGAACAGGAGGAATATAAAGAATTTAAAGAGCTTGTTCCTGAAGACACGTTTATCCATAAGCCACCTGTCTCTAAACCATGGGTTTCTTTGGGCAGTGAAAAAGAGATCGAGGAAGAATCAGTTAAGGAATCTACAAAGCAGGTCAGAGTCTTGAACTGTTACCTCCAGTCGTCACCTCCCTGTAGCTGAATAACATCTATTCCTGAAGGATCTATGAGGCTTTTGTGTTTGCTATAGTCATGTGGTTTTTCTTTGGATAGAAAAATGGTCTTTGTCTTAGGTATGCATTATGGGTTGAATTATCTCCACCCCCCAAAAGATATGAGGTCCTAACCCCTAGAATCTCAGAATGTGACCTATTAGGAAATGGGAGGGTGCTATTCCAGTAGCTGGGGTCCTTATAAAAAGAGGGCCATATGAAGACACAGAGACACAGGGAGAAAGAACAACATATGAAGAAGGAGGCAGAGATTGGAGTGCTGTTATCTACAAGGCAAGGGACACCAAGGATTGCTGTCACCACTAGAAGCTAGAGAAAGACAAGCAACAGATTTTCCCTCAGAGACACATGCAAAAACCAATATCCAACACCTTGATCTTGGACTTCTACCCTCTACAACTGTGAGTAAATAAGTTTCCTGTTGTCCTGGCCACCCAATCCATGGTACATGGTTATAGCAGCCCTATAACAGAGGGGCATTGCCAGAGCAGCCCGTGAGAAGAGGATTTACGTGTGAGTCAAGTGAAAGTGTCCCATGAGAAAACAGGTAAAGCAGTGGGAGAGGGACCTGGCAAAATGCCTGCAAGGGTGCAATCTCAGGCAAAATTTCTGCAGAGGGAAGACTTCAGCCAGAACCCCTAGGGGAACTCTGGACGGTAAATTACACCTCAGAGTTGTCTTGAAGAGAAGCAAGAGAGGTGAGCTTCCCAATTGTCTCTCCTACCAGTCCACGATGGGCTGAGATATAAATAGCCAGTCACTTCCTGCTTTTTGTACCTCGGGTAAAAAGGGTCCCCGTAGCCCTGGAGCAGTGCTTCCTGAACAGCAGCAGGTGGTGGCCAGAAGAACAAAAAGCACAGGGGGCTTGAGGGGCGCATAGAAATTATGCACAGAGATCACATAGGTAGAGCACCCTCGTGGGCTGCCGCGCATCCGTTTTTCTCCGGGGACTGGACTATGTTACCTTTACTGCTTACCTGTGTTGCAGATTACATATATGATTTCTCGAAAACGGCATGAATTTGGTGCACCAATTAAGTTTAGTGACCAGAATGCTTCCAGTGTGAAAGATGGCTATATTGAATGCACAGCCTACCCAGACAGAAATTTTGTTATTAAGCAATTTGAGAAAGATGTTGGCATGCAAGCAATCCCCCAAGTCATGGACACAAATACTCAGACAAGATGGTAAGTATGCAATGGGTTTATGTATTTTCAAAGGCAATTACAGTAAAATTTAGCAATGTCCGGGATTATTTTGAGAGATATTTATAATAGAAATGGATTAGCAGTGATGACATAGATCTCTCTAGAGTCAATTCAGGAAGTTCTAATTGCTTTCAACTATGCCTTTTAAAATCTTAATAGGAGAATATGATATAAGTATATAAGACTGTAAGACTGCAGTGGGAAAATGATGGATGTTAATAATTACAGTATTGCTTTCACCTGGAGTATTACAATTGCCTCCTACCTGCTCCATTCTACCTAAATCATTTTATACACCAAATCAGATTGTGTTACCATATTTCACTGCCTAAATCTCCTCTTTGCCCCACCCCCATCACATCCAGAGCCCTTGGGACAGCGTTATAAAGTTCTTCTTCCTCCCTGTCAAGGCACTGTTGGCCTCACCAGCCTCTTCCCCCTCCCCCGCCCCATTCCCAAACAAGTCCTCCATGTTCTAGCCCTGTTCTGCTTCCATCTCCCAGAACACTCGTTCTTCTGCATCTTCCTGCCTTTGCCAACGTTGTTGCTCTGCCTAAAGTGCCCTTCACTGCCTTCTCCAACTTGTCCCTCTTCACCCTTCAAGTTCAGTGCCCTCTCCTCTGTGATCGCTCCCTCCTCTGGGACCCCGCTAGACCTTAAAGGTACCTTTATCATAGCACTGAGGACCCATACTGTACTCATCTGCTTACCTGTCTGTCGGCCTGGATCCAGAGCACTTGGAGGCTACAAACAACATCATTTCATGCATGAAGCTCTTATTTAAATATATTCGGTGATTTAATTGATGTGAAATGGATTGTCAAGGGAGTATTTTGAGCTGAGTTTTGAATGTTGTATAAATTTGGAGGTATATTTAGCTAAGCTATATATTTTAGAATTAAAAAACATTTTATTTTGAAATACTTTTAGACTTATAGAAGAAAACCCACAAATGTTACATATAATTTGGAGAAATGGAGAAAGGGAAAACAGCCCAATTTTTTTTTAATGCCCTGAGCAATTCAAGAGAATGGGAAGAACAGAGTTGGCGTGGGACCATGAGCAGACCAGCGTCAGTACAATGAAGCGGGTAGCAGAGGTAGACGGACAAGTGGTTTCTCCGTGGCAGACAGTAGGGGACTTTGACAAATTCTGAAGCAAAAGAGAGAGGCAAGTTGGTAAAGAATCAAAGTCAGATGAGCCAAGCAGTGTGTATTGGAAAGCAGAGGGAAACAAGCCTGGAGTGGAAGCCATTGGCCAAGTAGGAGTCCGCTGTCATTAAACAGGTGAAAATGGGACCAGTATCTAAAGTAAGGTGGTGGCAGTAAACTGAGAGAAAACAGTGGAAAGGAGACATGTAAGGACAAAACACTGTAGCTCCCATCCTTCAAACAAACAAACAAACAAATAAAACCCAACTTTCTTGACCCTGTCAGCTATCATCTAATTTCTCTGCTTTTCTTTGCAACAAAACCCCTCACGGCAGTTGTCCACCCTCTACTTCCGCTTCCTCATCTACCACTCTGTCCTGAGCCCGTTCCAAACAGTCTTTAGGTCACCAAAGACCTCCAGTGGTCTGCTTGCCAATCCAATTTTAATGCCTCTTCCTTCTCCACTTCTCAGCAGCATTGAACATGGTTTACTATTTCTCCCCCTTACAACACATTTCCACTTGGCTTATGGACAGTACTTACTGTATACTTCCTAACTCACTGGCAGCTCCTTCTCAGTCTCTTTCACCTGATCTTCCTCTTCCAAGTTTCTAAATATTTGAGAATACCCCAGGGTAATTCCTTTAGATGTTTTCCCTAACTACACTTAGTCCCTGGGTGACTTTATCCAGTCCTTTGTTGTTTCCCATCTCTGCTTGCTCATGGCTCCCAAATCTGTGCCTGCAACCTCGATCTCTCCCTTGAATTCCATGTGCTTATATTCATCTGCTTAGTTGGATATCTACTAAGGGTCTCAAATTTAGCGTGCCCAAAAACAATTTTTTTTTAAATTTTCTACCTCTGAATCTGAAACTCACTGAATCTTCCTCATTTCAGTAAATGGCAATGATATTCTTGTAATTACTCAGACCCCAAACCTTGGATTTTGTTGTATCTGCCCTCAAAATGTATTCATTGCCATCATCTTGCACCAAGCCGTCCTCATCTCCTTTCTGGATTATTGTAATACCTGCGAACTGGACTTCCTCTACCCATCCCTGCCCTCCTGCATTCTGTTCTCCATAGAAGAGCCAGACTCATTTGGATCCCACTTGCCCCTCTGCCCTCATTTCCCATAATTCCCCTGACTCCCCCTCCCAGCCACACTGGCTTCCCTGTTCCTTAAATTCACCAGCCACACTCATACCTGGTGTGTTTATTGCTCACGGTTCCTCTACAGAGGCTGCTGTTCTCCCATCCTTAGGGTTCATTTCCTCCTTCATTCAGATCTCTTCTTGAAAGAGAAATTCTTTAATATTCCTTTATAAAAGCAACAACCCTCATTTCTATCTGTCCCCTTACTGTATTTTTTTCTTCATGGCTCTATTATCACTTGTCTCTCTTTTCTCACCTTCTTCCCACCTACCACTTAGAATTTAAGCTCATGAGACAGGAACTTGGTCTATTTTGTTCATGTCTATATCCCAAACTTGTAGGACAGTTCTTGGCACAGATTTATTAACTGAAGGGAATAAAGGAATGAGAAAGGAAAGAAGAAGCAGAGAAATCAAGTTAAGAAAGAATGTCAGAATGGAAGACTGGCTTGAGTTCAATGTTAGGAGAAGAACCATGAGCCCTGGCTGGTGTGGCTCAGTGGACTGAGTGCTGGCCTGCGAACCAAGGGTCACCAGTTCAATTCCAAGTCAGAACACACGCCTGGATTGCAGGCCGGGTCCCCGGCTGGGGGCATGTGAGAGGCAACCGATAGATGCATCTCTCATACATCGATGATTCTCTCCCTCTCTTCCTCTCTCCCTTCCCCTCTTTCTAAAAATAAATAATAAATTAAAAATGTTTTTAAAATGAGGAATATATACTTATAAAAAAGAAGAAAAGAAGAGAAGAGCCCTGAAATATCAGCAAGAGAGACTGCGGCCAGGAGAATCAGGCTCAGCACGTGGAGTGTAGTAGAAAACCAGCTTTACAGATCTCCATGAAGTGACGCGCAGTGCAGTTAATCAAGGCGCGCACACACAGAATCCAGGGGTCAGGATAAGAAATGGATCAGAAACCAGGGAGGCAGATGAACATACAGGCGAGAACCAAACAGTTGAAGAGAAAGACAAGGATTGATAGTCGAGTCTCGGCAGAGAAACAGAACGTCAGAGATTCATTAACACCAAGAAGTGTGGGTGGAACTAAAAGGAGAGAGATGGTACATTAGTGCCAACAAATCTTAGATTTTGAAAGAAATTTCTTTGTCAAGCCAACCAGAGACTTCTTTTCTGTTCCTGCCAGGGCACAGAAAGTGACAAGAATGAGTCGGCCAGGGCAGACTCAGGAGGTAGACCGAGAAAGGGGCAGGGAGCTTCCGACAAGGCGGGCCTTAGCAGGCTATCAGTGGGTGTTGACTGATGGCAATGGACAGTTGTTTCTATAAAGCTGGAGTGAACAGATGAGAAATAAGGGCAGGTCTTGACCTACAAAGTGAAAAAAATGAATCAAAAGAACTCAAACAGTTCAAATCTAGGTGACAGAGAACGCTGGTACCACTTTCTAAGATTAGGAAATTAGCTGGTCTGAGGAGGAGAAAATGGGATATATGATTGTGATGAAAGAAGCAAAAAGAAATCAAAGATGAAGTTCGAAGAATAATGACGATGAAAGCAAATGTTTACAGGGCTCTTACCTCGTAACAGACGTTCGTATAAGCACTTTGCAGACATCAACTCAGTCAGTTTTCACAACTGCCCTTTGAGGTGGGCACTATCCGTCCCCATTTTACAAATAAAGAAACCGAAGCAGAGAGGTTAAAAATGAAAACTCAATATTTGGAACAGTTTAAATTTGAATCAATAATGAATAGACTTGCTGCATAACAATAACACAAATCACATTAAAAACAATAAGAGTGACCCTTAGCCATGTTGCTACTTTGATGAAACCACCAGGTGCCATGTAATTTCTTAATCCTGTGAGGTAGAAATTAAAAGGTGAAGCTAAGATTCAAACCCAAGTCTCTTTAGTTCCAGTACCAATCTGCTTTCTTTCCATCACTCTGCCTCTGCTGTGGATATTGATCTAGGCAGGAAAAGAGAATGAATTATTGTATTCCATATAAGTAAACCTCTTCTTATCCCTCTGTTTGACTACTCTCCTTTAATATATTTACCTCTCACAGAGACATTTTACTGACATTTGCTTTAAAAACACAGATTAAATGCAACCTAATAGTTTATTAAGCACTTAAAATGTGCTAGCACTGTTTTAAAAGCTTTGTATGTATTAGCACATTCAGTTCTTACAATAAGCCTACCCACGAACAAGGTACCTGATGAATTTTATTTAGAGGTGAGAAAAGAGGCTCAGAGAGGTTAAATATTTAGCTCAGGGTCACATAGCGAGTAAGTGATAGAATCGGGTTCAAAGCCAGGCAGCCAGTCAGAGTGCACACTCTTAAGGACTGTGCCACATGACCTCTCTGTAGCCCCACACCCTGAGATCAAGGAGCTTCCCGGCCTGGCAGGTGAGACTGACGAAGCCCAGAGCTCCGATGCCACCTGCTGTGTTCCAGGGTGAAGGTCGGCTCTGCGAGCAGTCAGCCTGATTGGAATAAGTTTTTCTCCAGAGACTGTGCTGCCCTTACTGCCCAAATGTAAATTGTTCCTAGTTTTGTACATTTAGAGCAGAGCTTCTCAGCCTCAACACTGCTGACATTTCGGGCTGCATAATTATCTGTTGGGGGAGGGGCGTGGCCTTGTGTGTTGCAGGGTGGAGGGTGGGTGACAGCAGCACCCCCTCCCCACCCCCACCCCCGGCTCCAGTCACTAGATGTCCATGGCACTTCCTGGTTGTGACAACCAAAAATGTATCCAGACATTGCCAACTGTTTCCCAGGTGTGAGGGTGGGACAGGAATACACTGGTTAAGAAACACTGATTTAATGAAATGCAGAGAAAGAAAATGAAAAAGAAATGTGGCAACTTGTTAATAATCCATGAATGGGAGTGAAGGGTATATGGGAATTCCTTATACCCTTCTTACAACTTTCCTGTAAGTTTAGAATGATATTTAAATAATTTTTTTTAAATAAGAGCGTATTGATTATGTTTGAGAGAAATATGCAAACAGTTTGAATGGCAGTCAATAGCAATTGTGTAGGATAATGAAAAAATTCAATGTATAAAATAATATCTTAATATTGTCACAGAGATAAATCTTTGACTTGTCATGACTATATTTGCATTTCTTTGATCTAATATTTGTTATTCAATTTTCTTTCAACATATTAGGACATATCCCAAAAATGCTGCTACGCAATATTATCCAAGAGAATTTTTAGAAGAGGAAAAAGAAACACTCAGACAATCAAAGCCGTTAGCTGATTTTCTTAACAACATGAGCATAAGGTAAAAACTGTGTTTTAAGTTTTGAAAATAAAACACAAAGTGTGTATTTTTAGTTCATCACAATAGTCTTTAAAACCAGTCCCATATATGGTGTCTAGACAAGCACGAAGCCAGTCACCAGATGTGCATGAGCACACGGCGCTCTATGGGTTCCCAGTCTGTCTTTCGCCTCGTTGCTAAGCAGCATCCTCAGCCTCGCAAGCTAGGGCCTCACCTAGCAGTGAGAACCTGGAAGAAGTATATAGTTGAGTGTGTGAGGATATTTTCCTAACAGCAAATTAACATTTATTTACCATGGTTTCTTTTATTTAAGTCTTTTTCTTTACTCTGCACTCAACTTCTTAGCTTCATTGAATTGTGTAGGATTACAAAGATGAGGGCGCTGTGGGTGACGATGACCATCATTACCATGGTGGTGTCAGGGACTTAAAAAAATATCTCTGTAAATAAGAACCCAAATTCAGAGGTACTTCTTGGATGACATTGTCCTTAGCTCTAATTCCTGTGTTGCCACCACCCTTATTGACGCTGAAAGAGAGGTGTCTTCAAAATGCCTCTGCAGTGGTACTAGGACCCTGGGCAGGGCCTGGTGGCTTCTAGACCAGAGAGAGAGCTTGACAACTTCTCATCAAGTTGATACCAGAGTTCAGAGAAGTAGAACCAATGATGGAAAGGTTTGCCAGTCATACCCAATAGGCTGGTTTCCATTTCTTTCCATAATTAAATATTTGGTGGTCAAGTTCAGAGATG
>PVJI01011824.1:0-54387 GCA_004026765.1 Micronycteris hirsuta
CTGTGAACTGCTCCTTTAAGTGAAACGCTGTGTGTGTGTATGAAAAAACAGTGTATATAGGGTTTGGTACTCTTCACATTTCAGCCACCCACTAGGGGTCTTACAATGTATTACCGGATAAGGGGTGGACTACACTAGTCAAATTTAGTAATCCTACTTTTTACATTTTTGAGGGGCGTCACTGTATTTTATGAGACTGCCCTCTGCTGGAGTTAAGAGGAGCTGCAGGGCAGATCTTGGCCTCCAACAATTCATTCCCAGTGCGGCTGTATTTGGTACATAATTCTTAGTCTGTGGTATGAGTTTGAGGCCATTCTTTAGTTCCATTAAAAGAATGAGAATGAGAATAAAAATACGAATAAGAACCTTTGCCTTGGCTGGTTTACCTTGGCTGGTTGCAGCATTGACCCATAACCTAAGTGTTGCAGGTTCAATTCTTTTTTTTTTTTTTAATTTTTATTTAATTATTTTGAGAGAGAGGGGAAGGGAGAAAGAGTGGAAGAGAAACATCAATGTTTGGTTGCCTCTCCCATGCCCCCTACTGGGGACCTGACCTGCAACCCAGTATGTGCCCTGACCAAGAACTGAACCAACGACCCTTTGCTTTGCAGGCCAGCACTCAATCCACTGAGCCACACCAGCCAGGGCTGCAGGTTCAATTCTCAACCAGGGCACATACCTAGGTTGTGGGTTCCATCCCCCGTCCTGCAAGTATGATTTCCTGTCTGGGCAAGTATGATTTCTTGGTCTGGATCCCCAGTCTGGGCAACTACGGGAGGGAATCAATTGGTGTTTCTCTCTCAAATCAATGTTTCTCTATCTCTCCCTCTATCTTTAAAAGCAATGAAAAAATGTCCTCAGGTAAGGATAAAAATTAAAAATTAAAAAAAAAAAAGAATAAGTCTTTAACTCATATTGAGCAATTACTATCTTCCAGGCACTCAGCTTTATATAAATGTCTCACTGAATCACCACAACAATCTTATAGGTAGTTACCACTATTTTACTTATTTTACTCTCAAGGAAACTGAGGCACAGACAAAGAAATATTCCCAAGGACACTCAAAAAGTAAGAGAGGAGTGCACTGTTGATGGGAATGCAGACTGATGCCATCACTATGGAAAACAGTATAGAGGGTCCTCAAAAACTTAAAAATGGATCTGCCTTGTGACCCAGCAGTTCATTCCACTTCTGGGTATATGAATATATCTGAAGAAAGCAAGAAACACTAATTTGAAAGAATATATGCGTCTCTATGTTTATTGAAGCATTATTTAAAATAGCCAAGATATGGAAACAACCCAAATGACCACGAATAGATGAGTGGATAAAAAATTGGGGTGCATATATGCAATGGAATACTACTTGGCCATAAAAAGAATGAAATCTGCCCTGGCTGGTGTGGCTCAGTGGATTGAGCACCATGCTGTGAACCAAAAGTTCACAGGTTCAATTCCTGGCCAGGGCACACGCCTGGATCCCCAGTTGGGGGCTTGTGAAAACCAGAAATGTTTCTCTCCCTCTTTCTCCCTCCCTTCCCATCTCTCCAAAAATAAATAAATAAAATCTTAGACAAGAACAAAATCAGCATGGATGGACCTATGGAGTAAAATGAACAAACAAAATAGAAACAGGGTCGTGGATACAGAGAACAAACTGATGGTTGCCAGATGGGAGGGGGTCGGGGGAATGGGTGAGAAGGTAAAGGGATTAGGAACTACAGATTGGTAGTCACAAAGCAGTGTAAGGATGTAAAGTCAATAGGGAATATAGTCAATAATATTATAATAACTATACATGGTGCTGTAGGAAAACCGTTCCACGCATGAGGGAAATGGAGCCCTGTCCCCCTCATAAAAACGTGAGGGGAGTATGAGGCGGCAGGCAGACCCCACGTGCATGAACGGGTATTCCGGAGTGAATCAGGATTGCCTTTTTTTTTTTTTACTAGAAATAAAACTTGCTATGCTAAACCCCCTCACTCTGGAGCAAAAGAACAAATGCTGATGCCTATCTGGCTCCCGAAGACCGGTGCTAATCCTTTCAAGTTCAGCCGATACCTCTTGTCTTTTGCATTTTGTAAATAACCCTTTTGATGTATCTTCCTGGCTGTCTACCACCTAAAGCGAACCTATGCATAGTAAATGAAGACCATTCTGATGTAACGTGCCCAGGAAAAACAATAAAAGCCTGATAAGGCAGCACTCTGTGATCAGAGGGGGGGGGTCGCGTAGCCCCGGCTCTTCTAGTCCTACAGATCTCGTGTGAAATCATTTACACGCCAACCACAGCATACGGATTCTACGGGTCGGAATCTGCGACGTGGTGCCAGGTGAGTAATTAAAAGGACCACTTTGTGAAGTATGATTGTCTAGCCACTATACTGTACACCTGAAACTAATACAAAATAATATTGAATGTCAACTGTCATTGAAAAATAAAATCCTTTTTTAAAAAAGGAAGACGGGAAGCTGGGATTCAAACTCAGGCAGATTGCACCAGGCTCCTCACCTCCAGCCAAGGTGCTTTCTCTGTTTTCAATGTATTCCTATGGATTTCTGGACTGAAGCAGTGAGTGGGGCAATCACACAAACACTCCCACCTCTCTTGGAGATTTTAATTGCAAGGTCTTATTTTATTTCTATTATAAATTCACAGAAGGGCCCACAAGTCATAAGACATGACTCAATCAGCTCCAGTCACTCGAAATTGGTTTCCCTTTTAAGAGTACTTAGTGTACTTGCAACGAGCATCCAGCATCGAAACCCAGCCTTAAATTTCACCAGGTCAGGAAGTAACGAAATCCTGAAAATTTGCTATTTAATTTTTTTCCCTAAGCGCTGAATGTCACAGGTAGCAATAAAATATTCAGAGGAAAAAATCATGTGTCTCACAAAAGGAAGTGGCAATTCTTTTTTTTTTATTTTTTTTTTTATTTTTTTTATTTATTTTTAGAGAGAGGGGAAGTGAGGGAGAAAAAAAGGGAGAGAAACAGCAATGTATGGTTGCCACTCACATGGCCCTCACGGGGACCTGGCCTGCAACCCAGGCATGTGCCATGACTGGGAATCGAACCGGGACCACTTGGTTCCCAGCCCGCGCTCAATCCACTGAGCTACACCAGCCAGGGCGGAAGTGGCAATTCTGATAAATGATGATAAAAGGGATATAGGACAGCTTATAAACTGCTGTTTTCAAAAGTATATATTTAAATATATATATAAAAATCGGATGGGAAGAACAAATTCACATGGACTGCGGAAGTCCTGTGGAGAAAAGGGACGGCGTGGCCACTGTCTGAGTGAGAGAGAGCCCCTACCCTTGCCTGGACAGGCTTTTATTGCTTTTCGGGAGCATTACATCAAAGAAGGTTCTCATTCATTATGCTCAGGCTTGCTGTAGGTGATTACTTTTTACAGATAATGAAGAAAAAGATGCTGCTGTTCACTTCTTATGGATAACAAAGAAAAGGATGTAAACATAAGGGAAAAGTGGTTGAACTGGTTACACTCTGTCCTTGGGAGGTTTAGCACAGACTTTAGGAACTTACTTCAAAGATATGCATTAAACATTTCCTGCCTTAACTCAGGGTGAGGGAGTTTTAGCAAAAGCAAGCCTCAAAGCAGCCTAGATATAATGCAGGCCTGGTTCCCAATGGGAAAGCCGATCTGTGGGCCTGGCTCCTGTGTGCTGCCTCGTGCCTGTCAGTTTTCCCAACCAGGGCTGAGCTACATTTGCCATTGCCATGCAAATGGGTTCCATATATATATAATTTTTTTAATGGTGACTTTTGCCAAATGTTAACTTGGAGGTATTTTACATGAAACCTTTCTCAACAAATACAATTTATCTATTATTGAAAGTCGGGATTAAACTGTATTTGTTTTTAACATTTTTTTTTTTTTAAGATTTTATTTATTTATTTTCAGAGAGAGGAGAAGGGAGGGATAAAGAGCAATGTATGGTTGCCTCTCACATGGCCCTCACTGGGGACCTGGCCTGCAACCCAGGCATGTGCCCCAACTGGGAATCGAACCGGGACCCTCTGGTTCCCAGCCCGCGCTCAATCCACTGAGCTACACCAGCCAGGCCTAAACTGTATTTGTTTTTAGACTAAATTATATTTAAAAGAATTGGATTGTTTTTCAAGTTGAAAGACAAGCTAGTGATATGCTCTTTGTCAATACAGATAACTTTGGCAGAATTTCAAAAAGCATAAACTCCTAATTGTCAAATTATATTACTGTCTCAGATATCATTTCACCTCCTTATTTTAAAGATTCCCCATAAAGCAACTCTGCCTACCCCACTCTAAAACTGTAAATTCTGGGAAACAGTGCTTCTAAGAACTCAGTTTATACGGGCCGTTCATGCAAAGCCCTCAGCCCCACAGGAGGCTGGAGGCCTGCACAGCATGTGTCCCAGACTTCCTCACCAGCTGGCTCCATTAAGAAATGACCTTGAACTCCCCAGCGATAGACTTGTTAAGGACAGAGGAAGGGCAAATCCAGGGATCCCTCCGCCTCGGGGGCCCCTCTGGCATGGCTGTGGGGCAGCAGCGGGTGAGTGTGTCTTTGTGTGTCAGCCAGCACGTGCACTTGTGGGCTAGGCAGGGACAGACAAAGGTGTGGAAGCCAGGTTATACCTCAGCTCTGAATTTCCCAGACACAAAACCGCACTCCCAGACCAAGTCTCTCCCTCAGTAGCTAGCCTTTAAAAGGGAAAATGAAAGAATGTGATATATTGTAATGGGTGACACACCTCCCCGCAAGTGGTGGAGGGGTTGGAGCTGTGCCCCCCTGCTAAAAACTGTGCCAGAAGAGGGGCAACAGCAAACAGGGCTGACACCGGCCCTCATTGGCTGGAAGGCTGGACACTGCCACTGGCTCTCCACACGCATGGGATCCTGGGAGAGCACTTTTGAAAGGAGCTCTCCCCAGGAAGCAAAAGTCGGTTGGTTCTTTTCCCTAGTGATGCGGGGGGAATCAAAGGTCGCCAGTGCGCCTACCAATGGTGGCCGGTGCGGGCCTGTGAGTGCAGACCTGGCGTCACAGACTCCGAAAGATGCCTGAAGCTGGACAGCGACTGGAGACCAGCTAAGCCACCCACGTTTATGGCACTTTCTGGGTGGGAAAAGAAGTTCCTGGTGCAACCTGAACTGAGCTGGCAGCGGGCAACAGGGCGATGTTTCTTGGGGTGGTAACAGTCAGCACTGTGCACAGCTTTTTGTTCTTGTGTTATTTTGAGTTCCTGAACCTGTGTCGTAGTTCTAATAACAAACATTTAAATAGCTGTTTTTGATGTCATCCTCTAACTTTTCCTTTCCCCTTACTTTTGATACCCAGATATTTTAGGCAGAAACATGCCATTAAATAAAAGATTCCTTTCTTTTCCACCGAACTTGTCATTGGAGAGCTGCACAGTAGGTGGTGAGAGGCGGGACTGCCCTGCTACTGGTTGGGTTTGGTAACAGAAAAATACAACACATCTCTCCAGACTTTCGACCATTCACCGTGTTTTTGTCCTTGGTGAGGGGAAATGCCACACAATGTGTCCATCAGCTCTCACCCCGAAAGTTATGTTCAGCACCTGAAAGCAAGGGACCCGCTGTGCTGCACCCAGGTTCAGTGCCCGGGGAAAGGGCCATCCCCAGCCGGAGGAGAAAGGCCACTGCTCTCAGGGGCACAGGGCACTGTGACAACCACTGGCTTTCTGCTTGTACCTCTGTTGCCTGCTTCCTCGCCTGAATGTGGGGGATTGCCCATGTTCCCTAAAATGTTTTCATTCTGCCCTGGCTGGTGTGGCTCAGTGGATGGAGCGCTGGCCTGCAAACCGAAAGGTCACCGCTTGAATTCCCGTCAGGGCACGTGCCTGGGTTGTGGGTCAGGTCCCTCGTCGGGGGTGTGCAAGAGGCAACTGATCAATGTATCTCTTGCATATTGATCTTTTTCTCCCTTTCTCTCTCCCTTCCCATCTCTCGAAACACAAATAAATAAATACAATCTTTTAAAAAAATGTCTTCATTTGTTGGTGTTTCCCAGACCCTCTACAACGTGGGAGATCAGGAAAGAAGCTAGGATTCTGTTTTATATACATGTATATATATTTTATCTTTATTATTAATACAGTGTTTATTTGTCTTCCCTCTGCCAAATCCCGAGCCAGCCAGTCTCCCCAGGCTGCCTGGGGAGGCACAGGAAAAGGAACATACAGGGCAGACGAGACCCGGGGAGAAAGAACTATGGGAGGTGGTGACGGCGCCTTCAAATGGTGAAGAAGGTGAGAAAAGCCACCATCAGGCAAAAGAGCCCCACGGCCTCAAAGCCCACAGTGGTGTAGAAGAGCTGTTGCTTCAGAGAAGGGTGCCTGGCATAACCAATGATGAGGCTCCCAAACAGTCCCAATTCCAGCCCGAGCCTGCCACCCCTGCTGTGGTAGCCCCAGCCCCAGTGAACTTCACTGCTGTGCGGATGTCCCTCGAAATGGCCCTGGTTTGGAAGCTCATAGAAATGAAGTCAGAGGACATAGGGCTACCATGCTGCTGCTCTCATCTGTCGGCGTCTCTGTTCATTTCAGCACCACTGCGGACAGTGACCTGCTCCACAGCTGAGAGGTGCTCCTGACCAAGGGGGGTGGAGACAAACTTGGAGCAGGTGTACACTGCCAGGGGGTGAGGGGCTGTGGCAGGAGAGCTGCTCCCGAAGACAGAAAGGCGTGGGGGATGGGCTCTGTGTGTGTATGTATACACACACACACACATACACATTAAACAAAAATCCCCCCCCTCTTCTCGTATCTGGGTAAGTTCAAGCCAATAGTGACAAAGGGCAGCAGCTCTGGCTCAGAGAAACATGTCTCTTCAACCTCCACCCAGATGATGCTTGACGGCCTGTTTAAGCAGGGACCATGGATCTATATGTTCACTTACTCAATCTTGTGACCTTTTTAAAAGAGATTTTGTTTCCAGAGGAGAAGGGAAGGAGAGAGGGAGAGAAACATCAGTGTGTGGTTGCCTCTCGCACACCCCTCACTGGGAACCTGGCCCACAACCCAGGCATGTGCCCGGACCAGGAATTGAACCAGTGACTTGGGTTCGCAAGCCGGCGCTCAGTCCACTGAGCCAGCCAGGGCAACCTTGTGAACTTTAATCACGGTATTTCTGATACCCACAGGGTTTGATTCATGTGCTTGACGAACCACACTGACCTTGTAAAGCCTGAGTCAACCAGGCCTCTCCTGCGAGCACCCATCTGCTGCGTGGTCCAAGGAGGCTGGCTGTGCCAGGGCAGGTGTAGGTCACCCAGGCCATGGGTGGAAAGAGCTTCCAGAAGAAATGGGGTCTCCACCTTGCCTTCTGTGGCTTACAAACACCAGATCCTGGCCCGCAAAGCCCATGGTCAGGCAGAAACAGGCCTTTGGCCAATGGTTAGCTTGTGCCTCAGATACCAGGTGATAGCTGCTCCTGGTTGGAGCCCTAAAACCCTAGATCAGGCGTCAGTAAACTTCTGTAAAAGCCATAGAATATTTTAGACTCTGCAAGTCAGATCCCCTGTTGCAACTAACCATCTCTGCCATTTTAGCAACCAAGTAGTCAATGAATGGGTGTGGATGTATTCCAACAAAACTTTATTTACAAAAACATGTAGTAGGCCAGATTTGGGCCATGGGCTATATAAGCTGCCAAGCACTGGCTGCCCTCGATGATACTCAGGAGGTGACCCGGAGACTATGGTCCAGTCTGTTCCTCTGTAAGACGGAAACTCTGGGGTCTAACAGTTTTACCTGGGGCAGAAAAGGGCAGCGAGTGTGGCAGTTTCTGGCCAAGTGGTGGTGTAGATGCCAGAACATGAGGGTCACACTGGAATAGGTTGGGTTTCCTTCTTCCTAAGAAACACCACTGTTTTATTCCAGGTCAGATTCAACCCTCATACGCCTATACACATAGTCCCTGTGCAGGCACTGTCCTCAACCGGCCCTTAGGAGCCCTTGCGCTGCGGCCTGGCCACCAGCCCCTCCCTGGTGATGGCCCAGTTGTAGCTCTTAGGGGAGTCCAGAGCTTCTTCTATTCGAGCATCCAGGTTCTCTCGGGTGATGAAGTTTTTTGCTTCCTCCTATTGGGAGAAAGAAAGCCAGCTGAATGGGAGCCCCCAGCACACACCAGACTGCCCACACAGCCTGCTGGCCTTCAGCCCACTGACAGGGAGGCTCCAGCTCTCCCCTGGGAGGGATGCTTGCAACCCAGGTCCTCTTTGATCTTACAGCAGCCCTGCCACATTCCTCCATCTTAATCATCTGCTGGACACCTCTGCCAGAACCACAGCACGCCAGCTGTGACAACCTAGTGTCCCGCAGGGTGGCATAGCTCCCTCGAAGTTACCTCTTAAACCCCCCCTCCTCTATTACTTTAATTCAAGACTCATTCATTCTTGCTGGATCACTCCTGCTAACCTAGCCCACACAATGAACCCTTCAGTGACTTCATCACTCATTAAGCAAAATACAAACTCTTTGTGGATTGTGGGGGTCCCTCCCTCAGACACCAGCTTACCACTAACCAGCTACTTGAACACCTTACAATGTCAATTGTTACTTCTAGCTCTTCCCGCGTGTCACACACTCTCCTGGCTCTCCTCTCCCAAATCCCCCCCTGCTGACTCTCAAGACTGCTCTCTATCTGCACGTAGCCAGTGCCCCACTTCGCTGCACCCCGGACTGCAACGGCCTCCCAGGCTGAGCTCTCGGCCTCCAGCCCCACCCCCCGGAGACGCGGCCCACCTGCAGCCGCAGCAGTTCTTGCTCCTTGAGCTGCACCCAGGCCTGGGTCTCTCGCGCCTTGCGGGCCTTCTCCTCGGCCTGCCGCTGCTCCTGCTCTCGCGCCTCCTGCCGCAGCCTCTCTATCCTGGTGGAAGCAAGAGGCTGAGACTGAGCCGGCTAGGTTCCCCGCGAGCCAGCCAGGTGTCCCTGTCCCGCGGGGCTCACCGCAGCTCGTGCAGCCGCCGGTTCTCCGCCTGGTTCCAGGCCATCAGGTTCTGGTGTTCAGTGGCGTCCTCCAGCGCCTTGCGCTCTGCCAGGACCCCGGTCCGGGCCTCGCTTATCTTCCTCCGCACCTCGGACACGAACTCCAGCCTGGGCAGAGACGCGCCCGAAGTCGACACCGTGCAGCCCACCCGCCCCAACACGCACTCCCGGGGGCCGCCTCCCCCTCCGCCGCACACACCTGAGGGCGCGCACGGTTTGGCGGTACTGCCGGTAACGCTCCGTCAGCACGTAGAGCTCCGCAGGATCCACCGCAGGCGGGGTCGCCACGCGCCCGACCTTGGACTTGGCCTGCGGGTCGTGACGGGTCTTGCGGCCCCGCGCGGGTAGCCGCAGCGGGGCCGGGGGCCCGCACGGGGGCCGCACACCCAGGCGGTTCAACGCCCGCAGCATGACCGAGGCCGCCTGGCGTCCGGAGCGCCGCGGGGCATCACGGGGGCCCGGAAGCGGGCGCGGGGCACCATGGGACGTGTAGTCCCTGGTCTCTGCTCCCTCCACCCCGGTTCCCAGCAGCCCGCTCCCGGCGGCGGGTGAGCGTAGCCTGCCGACGTCTGCCGCAGCGCTCTGCTCGCAGGCTCTGGTTGCACCCTCCCTGCGGAGCCCCGTCTCTCCCGGGGTCCCTTCCGCTTGCGGGCCGGGCCCGCGTCCCTCCAGACCCCGCGCGGGCAAGGGTCTCCGTGTAGTGGGAGAGGAAGAGGACGAAGGAGAGAATTCGATGCAGCAGCTCCGAGGATCTCACGTCTGTATTGGGCGGCAAGGCTCAGCGCTCGGGGTCCAGTCCACGGGGAAAGGGGACGGTCATCCCCGCGGAAACTCTGGTCACCTGGCCGCAGAGCTGCGGCTTGGCCCTTAGCGTCCGCCCCCCTCCCGACCCAGCTTCACCGAGCAGGATGCGGCTGCCCGCGTATAGACAGGCTCCTACGCCTAGAGGACCCAGTTTGGGGGGCCTCCGCCTCCCTGGGCATGCGGCTACCCCAAAACAAGCCTGATACGCAAAATCCTGAGCTCATGCGGATTTACATTAGGAGGTAAGGTTTTGGCTTATAGGAATCTACTACTTTCTCCTTTAGTTACTGGTGCACTTGAAAACACACTGTGCAAAATAGTAATACTCCATCTCCACACACCGGTGTTGTGATATGCCCTTGGGGAGCTCTGCAATCACTGTCATTTCTAGTGCCCTGACAGTGACCACCTGGTCCTCCAGACCTTGCTACCTGCCAGTGTGAGATCGCATCACTCACCTCTTTCCATTGGCAGGGGGACACACTGGCTTCCCTAGACAAAAAAGAAGGCTGGGAGACTCCCACTGTGGTCACTATCTTATTTATGGAGGTTTTGCTAGTACAATTATTTCCTACTCCACTAGTGACTTCTAATCTTTAATTTAACGTAATTATCTTATAAATTGTCTAGAATTCAGGGAAATAGGAAGAATAGCAGGTGGCACCTCGCTTATGTGCAGCAAGGGCAGCAAAGGCTAGGGGTGCTGTGCAGGGGGTGTCTCAGTGTTGTCTGTCCCCTCTTCCATCCACATAGCCTGCAGTCCTTGGCCTCCGTGGCCCCTCTCACCCTACCTACCAGCAGTGTCTGTACCTACCAGGTGCTGCTTGCCACGGAGGGTCCACGGGCCTGTGGTCCTACCCTCCCAGGTACACGGTCCCCAGGGTGGGAGAGGGGGAGCCAGGGCATGGTCATGGAGGCTACCAGCAATCTGGTCTGGGCTGCTGGCAGCAGTGCCCAGAACTCTTTTTCAGAAGGGAGCAGAGCCCCGGCCCTCTTGGCTCGGTTGGTTGGGCTTTATCCTGCGAGGCAAAGGATTGCAGGTTTGATTCCCAGTAGGGGCACATGCCTGGACTGTGAGCCCCGCCCCGAGTTGGGATGCATGTGAGAGGCAACCCATCCATGTTTCTTTCTCACATTGATGTTTCTCTCCCTCTCCCTCCCTCCCTTCTCCTCTCTATAAATAAAATCTTGAAAAAGAAGGGAGCCAAGGCCTGGCTGGTGTAGCTCAATGGATTGAGCGTGGGCTGGGAACCAGGCGGTCCCGGTTCGATTCCCAGTCAGGGCACATGCCTGGGTTGCAGGCCGGGCCCCCAGTGAGGGCCATGTGAGAGGCAACCACACATTGCTGTTTCTCTCCCTCTCTTTCTCCTTCCCCTTTCTCTATAAATTTAAAAAAGAAATCTTAAAAAAAAAAGAAGAAGGGAGCTGAAGCCTGCCTTCACAACCCCCTACTCCAGGTTCAAGGTAGGTGAAGGAGCCCCAGCCAGCACCTTCTTCCTCCCACTCAGGGTAGGGAGACTCATTACTCACCTGAAGGACTTGGGGCGTGCTGCCAGTGCAGGGGTGAGCTGGAGGCTTGCTTTACTCCAGGGTACCAGCCGTGGGCTCTCTTCAAGGGTCCAGGGGCAGTGGCAGCAGCAGCAGCAGCAGCGGCAGGAGGAGGACTAGCCTGGGGATGGCCATGGCAGGGCTGTCCCCATGGATAGTGGACAGCACTCAAGGAGTCTGGCATGTCCATCCATAATCCCCTGCACTTCCTCCAGGGTCCCTTTGGACAACTGGCACTTCAGGGGCAGCTTTACTGTCTCCTAATGCCCTTCCCTCTTCTGCCACTGCTCCGCATCCCGAGACTACAGGGGTCCCGACCCTGAGGGCTCCTGACAACTAGCCTTCTCCCAGAGCCTCGGAGCCTGGAGGTTATCAGCCAGCTGGGGGCCAACTCCAGTCAATCAGGCTGACCCTCCTTTCTTGGGGGATTCCAGAAGTGGGAGAAAGTTGGAGAGGGAAATGGGGTAATGGATGGTCAGGGAAAGGGGAGTTCTCCATGAAGACAGGCAGCAATGTGGGGGCAATAGGGGTCACCTGGTGCTGGGGGACCAGAGTGGCAGGCCCTCTGCCACTCGTCTCTGTGGCTTACCATGCCTCTTCCCTGGCAGGTGGGGACAGGGGCAAGTGCTTCTTACTCCTTGTCCCTCCCACACCAGGGGCAGCAGACGCAGGTTTTGTTGGAGAGGGAAAGGGGGCTTTTTGGGACATGGTTCATAGGTAGAGGGATTTGGGAGGAGGAAGGGGAGCTACCCACCCAGGATGGAGCTCCATCTAAGTCCCAGCCCTTGGGGAGGGCAGCCTCCTCAATCACAGAGAGCTGTGGCTTCTTGAGGTGGTTCCTCCAGGCAGCAGAGGGACCTCAGGGAAGCCCAGGATTTATTGATTAGGTGGCTCCACCCCCTGCTCCAGGCCACAGACTCCAGTGATGTTTTTAGAAGGACAGGGGAGCAGCTCACCACCCAGTCTCCTTCCCTTATCACTGCACGTTCCCACTTATTTGCAGCCACTGACCCTGAGGTCACCAGACTGATGCTCCCTTCCTACATCTTCCCACTTTTCAGGCTGCCACCTCAAACTCCTGTCCTTAGACCTAAAAAGCCCTTATAGCTTTTTCTGATCCAAAACGGAAGTTGTGGTCCTGAGAGGAGCAATGCCTGGGGACAATCCGAGTTCCACCCAGCTCAGAGCTCCCTAGTGGAAAGGCGGTGGCCTGCGTGGGGAGCCCGGCAACCTGTTAAGAGGTCCAGAGGAAGCTATGACCACCCTTCCTGAGGGGTTCGCCCCGCCCCCGGCCCCTGCAAAATGGGTTGGGGGACCAGTCCTCATCCACACACTTGAGTACCAGGGCTGGGTCACTGCAGGTGGAGGTAGGTTTGGGTGGGGCACACCGGAGCGCGAGTGGCCTCTCTAAGGCCTATGGGAAGGGCCAGCTAAGGAGACTGTGCAGTATCCGTGAGGCTATCAGCAGTAGGTGGGAGTAATTTTGCTTCTCAAGGTTCCAGCCCCTCCCCATCCTGTGCTCAGCCCAGGACTATTCCTGGGTTTGGGCACAGGTGCCCTGGGACACTCAAAATGTGCTCCCGCCTCTCAGTGTTTGTCAGCTCAGATTTCTAGGCCACCCATCAGCCTCTGGGGGCAGAGGCCTGTTTACAGGGTCCATGGCCAGTCTTTGCATTTGAGCTGAACAGCAAATGCAAGGGCCTGGACCAGGCTTGGCATTACAATGTCCAGTCCACTGGAGAGCAGGTGCATCAAATCCTGTGACAGAAATGGGGGAGGGAGTGGCACAGTGGGTACCACAGCAGGCCACGGGCACCTGGAACTCAGCTGCCAGGAAGGAGGGCACACGTGTGAATTCCCACATGATTTATTTAGCAGAGACCTGAAGTGTGTGTTCAGTTAAATTCCGATTTTTTCCCCAGATGTATTGGTTAACCAAGTAATTTTCAGAAAAAACATTTGTGGTTTAGTGAAAATGATTCTTTTGAGTTTAATAAACAAGCTTAGTTCTGACTTGGGTTTACAGAATGTTTTATTCAAAATCCCTCAGGTTCATTTAAAAAGGAATGGGGGTGCTTTTGTTTTTTTCTCTAATTTGTTTATGGTTTTTCCTAAAAATCTAAACCAGAACGACTAAGCTTCCCAGGGGAAGCTCTGGGCCCCCTATTTTGGGAAACATACCTACTTCTCAGGAATGTCTGCTGCCCCTTCCAGACTATAAACTCTGCAGTTCTTCCTCCTCTCTCTCTCAGCAGGACACAGAAAGCCTCATCACTGAGTTCCAACTAATTCTCTGCCCTGAGGAGAGGACATTCCAGTCTGGGAGCTGCGCAGTCAGTGGGGAAAACAGAGGTGTGGAGCTGAGCGCTCAGGTGCCGCTGGAGCACAGAGGGGCGCAGACCCCTCACCAGGTGGTCTGGGTGGCGGCGGAACACGAGCTAGCCAGGGTTGGGGAAACGGTAGCACTGTGGCTCCAGCGTTAAGGAACAAGATGAAGAGTTGACACAGGACGTGCTAGTGGGTCCAAGGGCTGGAGCAAGGTGGGGGCGGGCGTTAAAGGGGTGCGGAGAGTGCTGAAGGGCTGCAGGAAAGGACGTGGACTTTGGAAAGACTGCATGAACCACTGTGCGTTGGAAGCACGGGACAGGTGCCTGTGGGTCGCCCCATTCACACAGCAGGAGGCAAGCTATGTGGACCTGGAGTTCAGGAGGGGCTCACGTTTGGAGGAGGTGGAGGACCCACTGCATACAGACCGCAGGAATGCCTGCCCACTGCGGAGGGAGGCTGTCGCAACGGAGTCACTGGCAGCACGGGGAGCTAGTGGGCAGACGGGATCCCTGGGGCTCAGTGCACAGGCCCCCTTGGCGAGAACAGGTAAGAAAGGAAATGAAGTGAGAGTGGAGACTTTTTCAAGAAGTCTATCATAAACAGGTAAGAATTTAGCGCTGGGGGAAGTGTTTTTATTTTTAACTTGGCAGGGGAAGTGATGAAGGAAACAGAAACCCCAGCAGACAGCTCACTTACTGAAGTGAGGTCTCAGAGTGTGGCAGACCCAAGAATGCTTGGTGCTCAGTGGGCACTGGACACCACTCTTTCCCCTTCAGGGAAATCCTCACCGACTGGCTGAGGGACAGGCACTGAGTGCAGTAATCACCTCTGCCCTTCCCACACAATCCTTTCCTTTTAACCTAGACCAGTTTTTTTTTTTTTTTTAAAGATTTTATTTATTTATTTTCAGAGAGAGGAGAAGGGAGGGAGAAAGAGCAATGTATGGTTGCCTCTCACGTGGCCCTCACTGGGGACCTGGCCTGCAACCCAGGCATGTGCCCTGACTGGGAATCGAACTGGGACCCTCTGGTTCCCAGCCCGCGCTCAATCCACTGAGCTACACCAGCCGGGCTAACCTAGACCAGTTCTTATTGGGTGTATGTCTCTTGAAACCATGCGAACCCTGCTTGAAGATGTCTGTTCATTAAGCAAGTGCTATTTAAAATATTGGCCCAGCCACTGACCAAATCAGCACGGACTCCCGCAGAAAGCCACCAGGCCTCAACGGTATGCAGTGCACTGTGCCGGCCCTGAGGAGGAGCGGAGGCAGCGCGTGGGGAGGGCTCTCCTGCACGCTCCCTGCAGAGCTTGCTGGCCCAAGGCCTGCTCCCTCCATCTGCCTCGGCCTGGGTCACACAGAGGCACCCAAAGCGGCTTGTGAGAAGCCAAGGTCTCCTTTGCAAACAGAGCACCCGTTATCAGAAATTCATCAAATTCTGTCTTTGCTTAATTTATACATGCTTCTTTTAGAACTACTGAAATTTGCGTTTGTTGCCCCTTGGAGTTCCTTAGTTCGTTCAGAAGGACCAGGTACCTCACTGACACGCAACCCCTTGCAAGCTTCCAGAGGCGGCCTGTCGTGGTTTGTCCACGCAGACCTCCTGAACACGTGGTGCAAAACCTGGCTCCCGTCTTGGAGCCACTATGTCTTTGTTTGCTTGGACTCCAAGGCGGCCCTCTGTGATGCAGCTCCACACCGTGACCTTCCCCCCTTTCACTCTTAATCTAAATCACCAGCATCCCTTGCGTCCAATTCAGGTCTCACCTCCTCCAAGAAGCACAGCTATCTCAAGTGTGCCTTCATGGGCCAGGCTAGGGTGCCACCTCTCACTCCTGGCAACCTGAGGAAGCTCAGGGCCTGCCCCTGCTCCCCAAGTCTCCCTTAGCCCTGCACTGACAGCCGTGGCAACAAGCTTGCTCTCTTGTTCCCATGATGAGCTGCGCATGAGCATGGCAGGCAGTGGACAGACCCGCCCTCCCAGCTGTGCTCCCAGAGACTGTTTCCCAGCATTCCTTGTAGCTAGGTGTAGGCTTACGACTAGGTTTTGGCCAGTGGGGTATGTGCGAAAGGGTAAGTGCAAATTTTGCTTAATGTCCTTTAAAATGAAGTTGCTTGCTCTCCATGCTTTTTTGGTTCTCCATGGGAAAAGACAGTGATCCAGCTCTAACCACGAAGAAAAGAGTAACACCCTAAGAGAGACTGGGATCATGAGATGGGAAGATCCTGGGTCTCTGTTAGGTGAGAAATCAATGAACATCCCACCTCATCTGAGGCACAGAAGTTAAGACACTCTTGTCTAATAATCAGGCTCAAAATCCTGTTGGAATCGAAGACTCCCACCACCCAGGACCTGAGGCACTTGCACACAGAAGCCCTGGAAATGAGGACAGGTGTGAAAGATAACTGAAGCTACTCAACACAGTAAATGTGAGTAGAAAGACTTATTCTGGACAGAGTGACATAATCCAGGTAGTTCTGTAGCAAAGCACCAAAAAGGTCCGACTGGCCTTAGCCCTGAGCCACCTTCTCTCTCCTCTGTGCCCTTGGCCATCGTCCCAGGGAGCCAGGACGGCTGGGGCCACTGCGCCAAAGACGTGCTGGGAGGGGGTGGGGTGGGTCCTTGGCGCCTAGCCAAGAGCTGGACGGGCTGCGCTTCCTGGAAAGGAGGAGTTGTGAGGGTGGTGGCCTCTCTGCCGCCAGGTGAGACAGAACAGTGACAGCAGGGCCAGGGGTGGCCTAGGTGAGCCCTGGCCCCGGTACGGCTGCCCCACCCCCGACAAAGGGAGAGACATTTCCTCCGGGAGGCAAAGCTTTTATTACCTGATAATCCCTAGTGTGGTGACAGAGATACCGCCCTGTCCCCTTCCTCCTGTGGTGGATGTGAGTGGTGGGAGGAGGAGCTGGGTAGAGAGGGGAGGGGAGGGATTATTTACAGAGCCGGGAGGGGACAGTGGCCTGAAAGGACACTGAGACAACCAATTTCCTCAAGAGCTCCAAGAACTTTGTGCTTTTTCTCCTTAGTTGATGTCAAGCTACCTGGAAAGGGTTTTGTGTTTCTTCTTCAGGAAAAGATGTATAAACCACAGAACAATGCAGCCAATTTCCAGGCAGAGGATTTCACGATATCAATCCAAACGTCACACTATTTAATTCCCCAATAAAACATTGGAAAAAGGACTATCAGTGCTAACACATTTACATATAAAATCTCCACCTAATAAGTAATAGAAGCCTATGTACCAATTTCTAAAACAGTTATAAGATATATACACAGTTTTGGGTATATTAACAAAACAGAATATTACAAAATATTAAAGGCAATTCTCCTGTCCGTGGGTCTCATCACCGCTTACTTGAAATTGGCATAATCTGAAAATGCGTCAATATATTCCTGCACCACCTTGTAGCAGAACTCATACTGTTCCTGGGGAGTGAAAGGAGGGAAAGCCAGGGTTACGGAAGAGAACAACATGCATGCAGGTTCTCCCAGGGTTCTGACACCCTCCCTCTGCTGGTGGAAGCAGCCAATCCTCCAGATGGAGGCGACCGGAGAGGAAGAGGTCAGATGTGTGAGCCGGCTCTGCGTGGCCCACACCTCACTCACTCTGGCTGTCGGGCTCAAAGCACCTCATTAATTCCCAAACATCTTAGCATTTACTTTTCTTTCTCCGTCAGATAGTTCCAGCTCCATAGGGTTCAGGAACCCTCCTGGATGCCTGTCCCCATCCTCAGTGCTTACTGTCAGGAGCCAGACTTCTCGACAGGGAGCCTGCGCAGAAGGGAGGACGCACCCCTGCGACTCCCCACCTCAGAACTCATGGAAAAGTGCAGACCAGCCCTGGGGCCCCCTGCACCCCCTCCTAGCCTTTACAGAGGCCACACGGCCCAGCACATGATTTGAGGGCTCCCTGCCCTGGCCAGGCAGGGGGTGCCGCAGTAAGAGAGTGACAAGTGACAGGGCGACCCTCCCACTGCTCTCACTGCGTCCCAAGGCTTGTTCTGCCTGGGGCGTCCCGGGGAAGGGGGTCCGCGGTTACACAGGCTTCTGACAACCAGACTGGGCCCCTGGGAAGAGCCTCCCGCTGAAGCGACCCTGACAAAGAAGGGCTACAGATGGTGCAGTGGCGTGGACAAAGGTGGGCAGCATACCAGTGTCTGGACCATGTGTGGCCTCTGCAGCCGCAGGCTCTTGACGGTCTGGAAGACATCCAGAATCCCCTCCGCTTTCACCCGTTCCAGGACTGTGCTTAGGGCGCAGAAGGTCCCCGTCCGTCCTGCCCCAGCACTGTAATAAAGGAGACACACTTAACACACCAGCCGTCTGTGCTGACGAGGCCAGCTGACAGTGCAATGAGCAGATGGCTGAGGTTGGTGCTGGGGGTGGGGCAGGAGGCCCAGCTGCTCCTCACCACATCAAGGCCCTGACTCGCACAGCTCTGGAGAGGCAGGGGCACCCCCGCTTCCCTTCCTGAATGGCCCGCTTTGCCTGGTGAGGGTCTAGCCCATGGGATAATGAAGGACGTCAAACCCCCACCCACAAGCACTGAGCCTTGCTGTCTACCTACAAACATGCCTGGGGTGCCCTGACCTGCTGCTCACTCATTAGAGTTCCAGTCCTCTCCTGACCCTGACAAACCCTGCCACTCTGCATTGGGAGGTGTGCGTGCTGACTCTTTCCTATGCTTCTCATTTTCTTCCCAAATCCCAGGAATCCAGATTCTCACCATGACACTGTCCCCCTGTTTAATGTAACCAGTTGATCACTCACCACACCGTACTGAGTGCCTGTGGTGTGGGACTATCGTGAGTAGCAGGAACCCCAGAGAATAAGGTATGCAGCATGGGAAGGAGAAAGAGAAACAGGAGTTCTAGGCAGGGTGGGGAGGACTGCTCTCGTGAGCAGGCTGGAAAACGAGCGTCTCAGGCCCCAGGCGGGAGTATGGCTGGCTGCTAGAGCTGTGCACCTGGACCTGATGGAAGAAAAAGGCAGGACAGTGCTGGGGTGCGGCCAGAGCCCTCAGGTCGTCTTGGGCCTTGTGAACCACTGTTCGATTCTAAGTAAAGGAGTAGTGTGGTCTTGCTCAAGTTTTCAAAGGTTATCTCTGGCTTCTGTGTTGAGAACAGGGGGGAAGGGTGGACACGGGAAAAGCAGTGAGGCCCGTATAATTACTGGGAAAGGGAAGGTGGCTTGCACAGAGGAGTCGTGGAGGGAGTGAGCAGCACTTGAGTCTGAAATTATTTTGCATGTAGAGGAAGGCAGAGCTTTAGATGTGCATGCGTGAGAAAAAAAAGAAGAGAACAGGACGGCTCCCAGGCATCTCCCCTGAGTCAAGTGGTGACTGAAATGCTGCTTCCTGAGTTGGGGAAGACTGTGGGAACAGCAGGCTTGGGAAGAAGGTCAGGAGTTCTGATTGAAACCCTTTAAAATGAAATGCCCTCGGTCCAACAGCCTACAAGGAACTGAGTGCTACCAACAACCAAGGGAGCTGGGAGGTGGACCCTTTCCCATTTGAGCCTCAGGTGGACCCACATCCCTGGTCAGCACCTTGAGTGCAGTCTTGTGAGACCCTGAAGTGCAAGACTCAGCTGGGAAATGCTCAGACTCCTGAGCAAAGGGACTGTGATATAAATGTGTCTTGTTTCCAGACACTCAGTTTGTGGAAATACCACACAACAATAGATGATTAATGCAGCCGGCTTCAGAGAGGTCACAAAGGCTGCGGGGTCCGCAGTACCAGTCCAGGCAGACGGGAGCTCTGGTGGTGGGAGTGTGTGGAAGTTCTCTCTGACTGCTTCTCTTGTTAGTCAAACAGAAAACACAGTCAACTCTTAAAAAAGAAGATGGGTAAGGTGTTGCAGGTTTGAGGTTTGAAAGAAGGTAGGAAATAATCATCCAGGAAAAAGGCTGGCAAGTTAGAAAACATCTAAGGTTTTGCTGGGAAGAGACAAAGTCAAATTGTAACTGGGCAACTGTAACTCCCTGTGTGCTGAGCGGCAGCACTGTGAGATGAGCAGGGCACCGCTATGGTCTCAGCGCTCCCACTGGGGCTGAGAGCAGCCGTGGCTAATACGTAACACATGAGCATTGTCGTGTTCCAATAGAACTTGAATTTTATGTCATTTTCATGTCATGAAATATTCTTCTTCTTTTGATTTTTAAAAAACCATTCAAAAATATAAAAATAGTGTTGGCTGGTGTGGCTCAGTTGGTTGGGCGTCATCCCGCAAGGCGAAAGGTCATTGGCTTGATTCCCAGTCAGGCATATGCCTGGGTGGCTGGCCAGTCCCCAGTTGGGGTGTGTGCAAGAAGCAACCCATCGATGTTTCTCTTACACATCGCTGTATCTCTTCCTCTATTTCTCCCTCCCTTACCCCTCTCTCTAAAAACAAATAAATAAAATCTTTAAAAAAAGAAGTTCTTAGCTTGCAGGCTCACACAAAACCAGGTGGCAGGCTGGATTTGGTGCTGGGCCCTGCTTGGCCTAGCCCCGGTCCAGGAGGCTGGGAGATGCAGAGGAACTGCAAGGCGACACTAAGGGCCAACCATGAAGTCAGGGGTCAGAAATAGAACGGGAGCTCCCGTAACACAGCGCTCTTCTTCAGCCACATCCAGCCACATGGTACAGGCACAGGGTGGCTGGAGAATGTGGGACATCCTAAGAGAGGGTGGCCAAGGGTAAAGTGTGGGAATGAAGTGTTTAGGCCACAGGAACCCTTCGGTTTTGCCAATCCAATGGGCAAGAACCACGTTTCATTGCTTTCGCTCTCATTTCTCGTCTTCCCAGTAAGGTTTAGCACCTTTTCATGTTTACTATGCATTCGTGTTAGTTAATGTACTTTGCCTCTTTTTTTTCTTCTTCACTTTTTAAAATGATTTATTTTTGTACGGACAATTAATTAGCATAGTTCAAATTTCAAGAAGGCCTCAAACAGTGACAACTCTCCTTCCTACTCCATCTCTCTGCCCTTCAACTGTCCCCCGGTACACAAGCAGTGCCATCAGGTCCTGCGTGTCCTTGCAGAGATGTCTTACGCACACCAACGTAAACACACACTTCCTCTCCCTGTGTCCCACGGCTTTTCTCACCAAACACTGAGTCTGGAGGGTTGTTCCATACCAGTCTCATACTCAAAGTATGAGTAGCAGAGCTTCCTGAGACCAGTCCCCTATTAATGTGTGTCTATATTACTTACAGTCTTTCACTACTAGAAACAATGCTTCAATCCTTGTAATTATTTCATTTTGGCCACTTGAGGAACTTTTACTGGATATATTCCTTGAAGTTCCTTTGCTTGTTTTTTGATTTTCAAAACTAATTTATAGGAATTTTTTTTTTAATTTTTATTTATTTTTAGAGAGAGGGGGAGGGAGGGAGAAAGAGAGGGACAGAAACAGCAATGTATGGTTGCCTCTCACATGGCCCTCAGGGGGACCTGGCCCGCAACCCAGGCATGTGCCCTGCTGGGAATCGAACCGGGACGGATTGGTTCCCAGCCCGCGCTCAATCCACTGTGCTACACCAGCCAGGGCTAATTTATAGGAATTTTTAATATTCTTGTTTCCCCTTTGAAAGGGTTATTTTTTCCTAGTTATAAAAGCAACACAAAATCATGGTAAATATTTTTTCTAAAATGCAACAGCAAATAACGTGCTCCAAAGAAAATTCACCTTCCCCGCCCCCAGTGAAACCCTTACCATCTGCTCCTGTCAGGGACACCAACATTACCAGGGACCCTGTCTCAACCCTAGGAGACACTCTCGACTCCTCTTTTCTTTCACAACTGTATTCTTAGTCTTTTCCACTCTTCTTCAAACTGCCTCTGATACTTGCTCTTTCTCTTTCCTGTGTTTCATAAGGGGGCCAGGTTTCCCCGCACATACTGTGTTAAGTACACACCAGGATCCTCTGTCATCATCGGGCCCTGTCCCGGTCATGAAACTCGATCACCAGGTGCCCGCTCACCAACAACCCGCTCTTGCCCGCCTCTTCCTCACTGTCTGACACACGCTCACCACCGCCTCCAACCCGCTGCTTCTCATCACTTTCTCCCCCGTCTCGGGGCTGGAGGGAGCAGTACCTGCAGTGCACGGTGATGGGGTGGTTCCCTGACTGCTGCTGCTGCTTCTGCACAGCTGCGATGATGTTGATCATGCCCTTTCCATCGCTGGGGATGCCCACTTCAGGCCAGCCATGGAAGTGGAACTGCCGGATCTGCCGGCTCTTGTTCTCCTTTGGGGGAAGGGCCATCAGAGAGGCAGGGGCACCCAGGTTTTCCCAGTGGGAGGAGCCTCCTCCACCAGCATCTTACCCTGGTGTTGGTGACCAGGAGGTCTCTGACGGTGTAGCTCTCGCATTCCTCCTCCTTCTTTAGCTCCACTGTGATGTCTCCATAGGACACCAGTCCATCTGAGGGCCAGTACTGGGCACACTTCTCCTGGAGGGACAAACGAGAGCGTGTAAGGGACTCAGAATACATGTGCGGAAGAGGCAGGGCTGCCCCCTGAGCTGCCTGCTCCCTTCTCAGTGCTGCTTCCTCCTACCAGACACACTTCATCCCAAGGTATCGAGAACTCACAGGGTCATAACGTTACTTAAGATCACTCCAATTAACTTCTGACCCTGAAGAGGACATCTGTATGTAACAACTTACTTCCACTACCAGAGGTAATCACTTAACCAGTCGGTGTAACTTAATTACAGTATCCTTTGCGACACCGACAGGGTCTCCGAAGAACTCAGACCTCACAGCCGCATCCAACATTCAGTGGCAAGATGGAGGGAGAGGAAGAGTGAATATCTTTGTTCCAATCCCCCCACTTCTTTTGCTCCCTTGGGGTGTTCTCACATTTTATAGCTGCTTACATGTCAGAGTGCTAACCCAGAAAAACTGACACCAGTTACATCACCCCTGTCCAGCCATGGTGCTTCACCACAGCCCAGTCCACAGTGCCCCTCATTCTTTTCCCTTCATCTCTTCAATCTGCGATGGCACCTTCAAGTTGCTAGCACTTGTATTTCTGTCCTTGCTAGTGAGCAGAAGATGGTTAACTGTCTGTCTTTGTGTTTACGTGGCTCAGTTCCTGCTACAGCTTCTCGTGGGCAGGGGCTGCCTCTCTTCATCTTTGTATTCCCAGGGCCTTTCACAATGCCTGCCTATGGTAGGGCTCAGTAAGTACCTGGCAAAGAGTTTGTTCAAGGTCTGCAGACAAGCCAGGATATGAATAGTTAAATAAAACAAAATACTGTTCATTTCTTTAGAGCACTGTGGGGAAGAGCTTAGATATTTCATTACTGACAAATTTTAAATCCTCACCACAAATGTACCCTATGTCCATTATAAAAGATTTGGGAAAATTAAGTAGAAAAATTAAAATCACTGACAGTCTCTCAATCAAAATAAAAATCACCACTGAAAGTCCATTTAATAAACTTTCTTGCTTTCCATAGGTATGACCATTCATTACCCCCTTTATACATAATACTGAGCTCATTTTAAGACACAGGATTATTACAGAGGTGGATCAGGGAAATGTCATTGGCCAGTGCTTTTCTATGAGAGCCCACTAAGAGCCGTCGGCTGTTTTGGGAGTTAGGGCTCTGGGCTCTGTCTTCAACCAGAACAGTTACAAATAATTCTAATTAAGGATTACCTTAAATAGAGCATATTGGTTTTTAGGGCACTGGTCAGTAGAATGAGTTTTTCTTCCACAGTCCCTCCTAACACTGCCTTTACATCGTTACCAGTCAGGACTGAAGACTGGGGCTTTTAAACCATTAAAACTGCTAAGGTCCAAATGGGTTTGAGAGCAACAGAGTGTATAAGCTAGAATCACACAGTAACAAGAAAAAAAAATACAGCAGACCACTGAACAACACGGGTTTGACCTACAAGGGTCCAGTAATAAAGGGGATTTTTTCCATTAAGTATGCAGTCCGTCCTCTGTATCCCCAGGTTTGCATCTGTGAATTCAACCAACCACAAATTGCAAACACGACAGTATTTTTCTTCTGTCATTGGGAATCTGTAGGGACTCCCAGAACCAATCTCCTGCAGATAGCAAGAGATGACTGAAGTGCTTGGGGAGTCAAAAGTTATACATGAACTTTCAACTGTGAGCGGGGCTCAGAACCCCAACCCTTCTGTTCAAGAATCAACTGTACTGTGGGTCTCACACCTAACAGCTTTCAGATATTTTAGATCTTAGTTTAGGCAAAGAGGCATAACAGAAAACACAGAGGCAGACTGGGAGCGGACCCCACGGATGCAGAGCTGGGGAACTACCAAAGGGGTCTCCTCTTAAACTGGACAGGGGGTTAGTTGGTTAACAGTGAGAGCAAACGGGAGACCTGCTCTGGCCAACTAATAGGGACAACTACCCACGGTGGCTACACATGATCAAAACAAACAAGAGGTCAGGTCAGCACTGTGGAGTGAACTTCAAGGTGACACAGCTATTGCAGGGAAGCAGGCAGGTATGGTGTGCTGAGAGGAAACAAACCTGGTACACTTACAGGGTCAGAATTTAAGGCAAGATAAAGTAAAGATAAGCCACATTAAGATGATTACAGACGATGGAGCAATGGCAGGAACTTGCCCTACTCAGCCAGGTGAAAGCTACAAGGTTTAATTTAGCCCTCCACGTGGGCAGAACAACACAAACAAGGCAGCAGGTTGGACTTAAAGCCAGTTATTTGAGAGAAAAAGGGAATGATGGAGGGAAACTGTATTCCAGAGGCACGTCTTGTGGCTGTGAGGTGAGAGATGTCAGAAAGCTGTTACTGAAGTAGTACTATTTTAGAAGGCTGAGTTAAGCTCTTGAAAGGCAAGGTTTTGGAGGAAAAGGCACAGACTTTAGAATATTCAAAAGGAGCAACTTCTTTTGCTCCTACAGTGTAGAGATCTACAGGGAATGACTCTCCTCCAGGCTGAAGGGCAGGGGCCCCAGCTCCACCTTTCCTTAGGAGGCAGAAGATGGGCCTGAGGAATCCAGAGCCAGGGGCCAGCACCGACTATACCCACCATGGCCCAGGGCTAAAAATGCCTTGGGATCCTAATGAGGATGGAGAGCCCTGCTCACCTGGGATGTGGGAGGAAAGAGTATGCACAATGCTACGCTTAGGAGGAGGGAGGATGAACTGTATTCAGGAAAGAAGTAAGAGGGTGTGAACTGTCTGGGAACTGAATGGAAGCAGAGACACACTGCTCTTCCAGTCCTGACAGAAGCCACTGATTGCACAGACACCAGCCGGCTGGGCAATACTGCCTGGAAATGGCTCTTTGGACACATTTCCAAAGAGAAAGTCCCAACATACCTTCCTAGCCACACCACCCCCACTTTTCATGTGGTCTCTGTTCCCTAGAGCCCAGGACCCTTTAGAGCTCACCTGGCCTCTCTCCTCCAGTTCTGTTAGCATCACGATAGAGCAGGATTTCCACTCCCAGATCATCCGCCAGAAGTCCTCAGTTGTGTGGAGAAGAGGGCCCTGGCTGGCGATGTAGGAGTCCTTCTGCCTGTAGCCCTGTGCAGGCCGGGTTCAATGGCAGGAGTGAGCTGGTTTAGCGGGGAAGGGGCTAGTGGAGAAGAGGCTACTAGGAAGGGGTGGGGGCTGCTTGGAGGCAAACCCATCCCAGGCAGAGCACTGTTTTAGCCAAGGACCAAACTCTGCCTGATCAGCTGGTCTCTTTCTATGAGGGTGAGGGAAGGGAGGAGTGAAGTTGGGATAAAGAGAGCAGGAATGGGAAAGATCAGAGTTTCCAGCCTTTGGCTGTGGTTTGTATTGAGAACTTTTCCTCCAGTGGTTATCCTGGTGTGTATCTCTGCTTCCCCTCACGTTCTGCTCTCTGAGACCTCACAGATCTAGGGTAGGGATCAGTTCTGAATTGATGAGTGACTCAAAGATAACTCTCCCAGAACTTGCGGGGCGGGGGGACTGCAAGACCCAGATGGATCTCCATGGAACGCTGGGGGATTCAGGGAGACAGACAACACTTACGTCAATGAAGGATGCATTCACGTAGTCCGTGTTCTCCTCACCCCTCTTAACTGGAATGATCACTCTGTTGAACTCATCTGCAGGGATGACAGCAGCTTGTGGCTTCCCAATACCGCTTGTCTTCTCCTCCCTCTCCTTCCACCTGTCCTCCCTCCCCCAGGCCCTGGGCAGATGCAACCCCAGCTGGGCAATAACATGCCTGTTCCTAGCCCAGGAGGCAGAACCCTTTTGGCCTTCATGCTCTTTTATTTTCAGAAGCAATTAAAGAACTGAGGGCAACAAGCAGCAATGGCATAATTTTTGTCTCTAAGCTGATCATTAACTAGTACCTGAGAGTGGAAAAGGTGGAGAGAAAGGTGTGGGGGGCGGTGAGGCACTAATGCTTTGGGGGTGGGGAGGGGACTCTTACATGGAATGATCTGTAAAACCCGGTTCTTCTTCATGTTGGCTGGAAGGTTTCCAGTCCGCATCTTGTCATTCTGGATTTTGATTGATGTTAATTTCTGAATTGGGAAGGGGAGGAGAAACATGACTGATGCAGTAACTGAACTTGATAAGATCATGCCTGACACTGAACCTGCATCTCCAGGCCACTCTGGCCGCATACAGCACCTCATCAGAACCCTAACATTCGTTCCCGTAAGTTCCTGTTGGAACACTTTCTTCTGTCTTTAAACTCAGTGAAAAAGCCCAAAGAGTATTTGCGACACTGTCTTCCAGGCTTCTGTGGGCCCTTCTAGGGTTCCCTTGGGCTAGAACTTCACAATCCTGGAGCAAGAGTCCTAGTTTCCCCGCCGCTGTTCCACTCCCAGAGGCTGTCACAGACTCTTTAGAAAACTTTATTCAAATAAACACCGCCCTCCCTCCCCATCCCAATTCTAGAGGCCCTCCTTGATCCTTGCTACTCAAAGTGTAGCTCATAAACCAGCAGTATCAGCCTCGTTTTGTTAGAAATGCAGAACCTCAGGCCCGAACTCAGACCCGCTGAACTAGAACCTTCATCTTAACAGGATCTGGAGGCCATCTGGGTCTCACTATAGTTTGAGAAGGATGGCTTTAAGGAATGTGATCTTCCCCACTCCAACCCAGAATCTCTTGCCGCTGGAGCACTTTGATTAAGGAGAATGTGAAATATTCCCTAGTTGTGCTGAGAACCATCATCCAATGGCAGAGAGCAGGGGTCAGCAATCCAGAGTCCACAGGCCCTATCTGGCCTGCTGCCTTTAAAAGTTTAATGGAAACAGCCCGGCCAGTGTGGCTCGGTGGATTGAGCACGGGCTGGGAACCAGAGGATCCCGGTTCGATTCCCGGTTGGGGCACGTGCCTGGGTTGCAGGCCAGGTCCCCGTGAGGGCCATGTGAGAGGCAACCATACATTGCTCTTTCTCCCTCCCTTCTCCTCTTTCTGAAAATAAATGAATAAAATCTAAAAAAAAAAAAAAAAAAAATTAAAAAAAAAAAGCTTTACGGAAACACAGCCACGCTCATTTGTTTCCGTAGTGTCTACGGCTACTTTTGTGCCACAACAGTGGTGTTAGGTAGTTGTAACATAGATTGTATGACCCACAAAACTTACCGTATCTACTGTTTGGCCCATAACAGAAAATGTTTGCTCTTTTGTATACTCTAATCACCAGCGGTGAGGGGGAGGGAGGCTGGGGGACTTAAGAAAAATACCATTGCCTGTCTCCCCCACCCCCATACAACTCAAGTGATTCCAGCGTGCAGGATGGGTTAAGAATGACCAGGGTATGAGTAAAGGGCCAGAGACCCACCTCCTAATCCAACCACAGACCTCACAAGGGCTTTCACCATTTGTTGGTAAATCCTCAAGAAGTCAGGCATCCCGTATTTCCCAGATTACATGGATCCTTCAATCTGAAAAGGTGGTTCAGCTCCAACTCACCTTAAACTCCTCCTCTAATCCATTGTTGCTGGTCCCTGGAATTTTGTTATAAATTTTCTGAAGATGTGTTTCTAAAGAGGTCACTTCCAGTTCTGTATCTCCATAGAGATAATGCTCCAGAAGGGCTTGGTATATGAAGACATACTGCATCTGAAAGCAGATGGGCCTGAGTTCCTGGTTACACACAATCGTCCCTGTGGGAGCAGACCACCCCCTCCCACTCCCATTTCCCTCCAGTCCACTCTTCCTTTGATCCTAGCAGGGATAAAACTCTCACTGTCCCAGTTCAGTGACCTTGAAATTCATGAGTCTCCCTGGGGCTGCTCAACTTGGGAGGGAGGGTCCTACTCTGGCACCCTTCTGGAGTGGAGCCTGGGGAGAAGAACAGTCCAACTCCTGCTCGTTCTGACGGCGTAGGCTGTCAGAATCTGGTGACACACAAAACCTGTGCCCGTCTGCCTCCCAGAGCTATACCTTTGAAGCCCATGCCCTAACCATAGAGATGACGTCAACTGCTGCTCCTGGACACAGCCGAGCTGCTTCACAACCCTGCAGGCACAGGCTCTCTCGCTGCCTGCACACCTGCTCCCCTCGGGACCTGTTCCTTAGCCTTAGAGCCTAGTGCAAAGGACACCTGCCTTCCCAGTCCCCCTGCGTACATCGTCCTCTGTGCTCCATGTCTCTTTTAACACATAATTTATCAGGGCCCTTCAGTATCTTGTATGATGACCATTTACAATAATGTGGGAGGCTAAGTAATCCATGAGGCGGCAAGTGTTTTGGTCCTGGAATGCCCCCACCTTGCTTCACCCGCAAATCACTCACATCTGTTTGCACCATCTGGCAGCGCTGTGCCCGGATCCGGCTCACAAAGCCATACACATCCACCTTCCGCTCTGTATGCATCATGTCCAGCATGGCATCAATGACGACAAAGGTACCTGTCCGCCCTACACCCGCACTGTAGCCAGAAAGCAGGGGTGTTACAGGGATGGCCAACATGCCTTGTGGGAGCATACAAGGAGGGGGCAGCACAGGCCAGGCTCCTTCCTCAGGCCTCTAAATTCTAATTCTGAATGGGGTGAGCTGGGACTCTCGGGGAATCAAGAAACCCCACTGTACCCTGAACTCCTTACCTTTAGCTGTCAGGACTAGAGGTACTCTGACACTTGGAAAGGTTTGAGGGCTCCCAGTACACAAGCCAGCACTCAACCTCGTTTCCTGGCTTCACAGCAGTGGCCTCCCCACCCCTAATACTGGACGACTGCCTTTCCCTCTTAAGTAATCTCCACTCAGCACCAGAGAGAAGGCTCTCTGGCTGCTGCCCCAGGACCCCAACAGCTCATCTGCTTTATGCCAGCCTCCTTAGCCGGGGCCTGTGCTTTCCCCTACTTTGGCCACGGGGACAGATTCTGGTATGAACGGGAAGCCAAGGATCATGCCACACTGACCTGCAATGGACCACGATAGCCCCTGCATACTGAGGGTTGCAGGCCTTCACCTTCTTGAGGAACTTGAGCATGCCAATAGGGGTGAAAGGTACCCCAAAGTCTGGCCAGCTGGTAAAGTGGAACTGAGTGATGAGGCGTTGTGGCTTTCTGTTGGTCATGTCTCCCACCTGTGAAGTGAGGAAATCCTGTGTGTTGGCCCTGATACCCTGGGATGGGTGGGGCAGCCCAGTGGAGGGAGAGTGAGGCTGAGGGGCTAGGGCCAGCTGTGGCTGTCAGTGACAATGGGCAAGTGATAGTATACCCAAGAGAGATTTAATGATAAACAGAGAATCTTCCCCGGGACCCCACTGGGTAGGCTATTACTATTATTCTCAGCCTACTGATATGGAATATGAAACTCAGAGAAGTTAAATGACCTGGTCAAGGTCCCAGAACTAGTAAATGTCAAGACTGGAACTAAAATACAGGTCTCCTGACTCTTGGTAAGCCCCCTTTCCACAGGTATTTCACTACACTGCCCTCAGCTGAAGGCGATCTCTGCTTAGGCCTCCAGGGTCACTCTGGAGGGCCAGGAGCAGAGCCTGTCACATCCCTGATGTCAGGAGTCTTTGGAGTAGGAAAGGAAAAGTGAGTCCAGAACTCAGAAGACTGCACCACCTTGATGATAAAACCCCACCTCACTAATAATGTTTCTGCCAGGCATGAAGATGCTCCTTCCGTGGCTTTGACAAAGAAGTTCCCTGAGAGCCCGGATTTCTGGTTTCAGAGTCCAAACACAACACAAAATGCGCTTTCCTGACCACCCTGAGTAAGAAGAGGGGGGGATAACACAGCCTAGATTGCCCTTTTAATGGCCAGCAAATCCTAAGCAAGAACTGAGAAAGGAGGTAGGAGACAATACCTGCTGGATGCAGAACTTTCGCACCGTGTAGTCCACCAGGACGGTCACATCCTCCACTGACACACGGATATTCCCATAGGTCCAGCAGCCTTGGTCTGGCCAGTACTGAGCACATTTACACTGGAAAGGAACAGACATGCATCCCCTGACCTCAGACCTCCCGTCCCTGGCAGATGTAAAGGGCCTGAAAGGAAAGGACCACAAAAGCCCAGACTGAAGTTCTGGGAAAGCCTTACGGCCTGTTCTCTCACCTCAGTCAGCTCCACACTTATTTATCGGCTCTTTTCTCAAGTTCATCAGCTTTTATCCGGTTTAGCACAATCTTACTAACTTATGCACAGGCCCAGACCTATACCTGTTGTTTCCCACCCCCATTCCCTCAGCTCAGGGCAAACTGGTTGTACTCTAGAGGCGAGCCTATCTGAATCCCTGGAACTATCAAACTATGAGGAGGCAACCAGGGTAGACTGATATAGGCTGTAAACCTGTAACAAGAGGCCAAGGTCTTCCCTGGTGTCTGGTCCTTGGACAGCTTCGAAAAGCCAGAGATCTGCTTCTAAGAAATGAACCTAGAGCCCAGCAGTAGTGCCGCCCTCCAAAGCACTGTGGACTTGCTGACCAATACACCAACAGCCCAGTGTGAGGGTCAAGGTGACTCAAGGGCCGTTCTGGAGAAAAACTGTCATGAATGGGGATTTCTCTCTGGAGACTGATCCAGAACTCAAGACTAGTGTTGGCTACGGCCCAAGGAAGGAGCTGGCCAAGTATGGACTTGGCAGCCACACACACAAAAAAAGGACAGTCAGAAGGCTGCTTGCAGGATCAGGCCAGGGCCTCAGATTCCTTTGCACTTGGCAGCGTCTGAGTTCACGTAGCTCCTTCTGTTGACTCAGGAGGAGGGACAGGAAACCACAGGAATGAGGGACTAGAGAAGCCAGGTGCTTTGTTAGCCAATGGCCCAAGTCTTTCTTCCAGGTTGTTTAGAACCAGGGCAACTTGTCTGACTACCAGACACAGGGAATATGCCCCAGGCACCCCTATGGTTCACCAGAGGCCTCTGGGACACAGGAAAGTCTGGTAGGCATATCGGCCTGCGTTCTGTCTGCATGAATAACTGGCAAGGAGCCACAGAGGGTGGACAGCCCAGACTCAAAAACAGGGCTCCAGCAGAGACCCTTTGCTGGTCATGCCTGTATAAGGGGCCTTCCTATATAATTTTTCCACTCACCTCTTTTCTCTCTTTCAGGTTGGTCACCATGACGATGGTGGCTGTGTTTTGTTCCCAGATCATCCTCCAGAAATCATTCACCGTTTCTTCTTTTGGTCCTAAAGCAGCCAATAGCAAAAATGAGAACACATGGCAAGGGAAAGAAAGATGCTGAGAAATTTGGAACATTCATTCTTGACTTTTAGAAACCTATGCCTACATATCCCTATCTAAAGATCCAATTCATTGATCCATCCACTCACCCACCTGCTAACTGACCATTTCCCATGTATCCACCATGTATGTGCCAGGTACTGCACTAGAAGTGAAGCAGGAGGTGGGAGACTGTCAAAATATGAAGAGAATATGAACAGGATCTCCCAAGGACATTATAGTTGAGATTAGAAAGAATGACTATTCACGGAATACCACACTATGGTTCAGATTGTGGGCTAAGTGCTTTGTATCTCATTTACTTCTTCCCACCATGCTCTGAGGTGGGCTGTCGGCCACAGAGAGGTCAGGTGACTTGCTCAGGCTAGAATTTAAAATTTACCACCTACACAGCCTTTCCCAGAAAGCCACTAGATTTCTAAACAAAAACGAGGGAGCCAACAAAGAGAAAGAAAGAAAGATCTAACACAGAAGGGAGGCTAAAGGAATCCCCAGGGTGTTTGGTTAAGGGAAGGCTCGGGATAACTCTGCCACAGGCTAGGGCGCAAGCAATCCAGGATGGAATTGAAGAAAGATGGTTCTAGAAGGATCCCAAGATAAAACAGTAAACCTCATGTATCTGAAGTTATTGAGAGAATATTTTTTCTTCTAGAGAAGAATTTTGGGTGGCAAAAATCAATGCTGGGTATATAAAAACTAAGTGAACAGGATAAAAGGATAATTATTAACTCTCAGAAAAGAAGAAAACCAAAAACAAAAATATTATGCGCTTCAGTAGTAAATAATACTGGTATAGTAATAATAATGTAAACAACAAATGTTATCTTAACCTCAAATTATAATTTTAACTCCCCCCAAATAAAAAGATAAAAGGAAAAAGAAAAAAAGTCATAATTTATCATAACTATTGGGAGACCGGGGAAAAGGAACATTTATATGCATGTCTGTCTGACTGTGAGGTAGTTTTTAAGAGGATTAAATAAATTATTATCGACCATAAGAAGGAGTCAACAGATAAAAATGGCTGCATTAAACTAAAAAGTTTAAGGGAGAAAGGGAGAAGAACTTTATTTTTACCATCCTTGTAGTACCTTTTGACTTTCTTAAACTTTGTATTCCCTTTGGTAAAAATTTAAAAAATAGTATTAAGAAGAAAAACAATGACAGAAGTGAACACAGGTCAGGAAGATGTGCACAACGGAAACTGTCTCACTGCCTGGCAAGGTCAGGAAAAATCTCCTGGGGTAGGTGACATTTGAGTCATTTGTTAGGGTAGATCAATGGATGGGAGTTTAGAAAGGAAGCATAAGGAGAAGAGGAACTCCAGGCAGAGATGCAGGGGCTAGCAGCAAGAAAAGAGCATGAGACGTCCAGGGACATGAGGAATCCAGTGAGGTCACTGTGCAGAGTGCATGAAGTGGTAGAAGATGGAGCTGGAAAGACAGGTAAAGCACCAGAATCTAAAGAGGTGGAGGCCAGGCTGAGAAAGTCTTGTCCTACAGATAGCGGCAAGTCCCGAGAATCCTGATGAAAGGTTTCATTGAGAAAGGCCATTCCTGTGGAAGGAATGCAAGGAGCAAGGGTGGGGTGTAGAGGGATCAGGGAGTCAGCAGACTACTCTAACAGAGCTGGAAGAAAAATGAGAGTTAAGAAGACAGATTTTGGAGTGGTCATACATTGATTAAGGGACAAGCAGAAGATCAGGATGATCCCAAATCTGGCTTGGCTGAGTACGTAGATTATATTCTAGCCATGGTTATGGCCAGAGAATACAGGAGGAAGGCAGTTTGTGGGCTAAGAGTCATATTTTAGTTTCTGATGTTAAGTCTAAAGAGTATGTAGGGGTACCCAGGTGGAGGGGTACAAAATTAGTTTGAAATGTAGCTTAGGAGAGCTCCAAGAGAGGCAGCAGCCAGAGGTGGGTATTAGATGAGGTCTCTCCAAGAGAATACAGAGAAAAGAAGGGGTCACAGAATGCTGGGGACCCTCAGCATTACTAAAGCTCAGACAGAATAAAAACCCTGGGAAGGGGACTAAGGAGGAGCAAGTGGAGAGGCAGGCGAACTGAGAGGAAGTGGTGCCATGAAAGACAGAGATGGAGTTTCAAGGAAGCAGCCGTCCACGCATTTGGGGAGAAGCTACATTTAAGGAACACAACGAAGAATAAGGGCCAGAGAAAGAATATTCAGGAAAGTGAGAAATATCAAGGTAACTGAATGTCAGGAAATTATGGAGGAGTTTCAAGGAGTGTGAAGCACTGTGGAAAGGTTCCAGAGGCTGGGAGTCTAAAAAACAAGTCAACCAGGAAGTCACAGGAGACCTTAATTCAACAAATGTTTTAGCGTCACCAGAGCCCCATGGCAAGTAATGAGAGGGAAAGATAGCACGCGGTCGATGGTGCCCGAGTACTCACTGAACAGGCTGTGGCTGAACTGGGCCTTACAGGATTTCAGAGGAAGGGAAAGCAGGACCTGTTAGGCAACAGCCAGACCCCCGTGGGAGACCGCAAGGGTAAGGAGGGTCTGAGGCTCTTCCTAACTTACTTAACCTTGATCTCAATTTTATTTTACAGCTCTATTTTACATCTATATAGTCCTGTCTGAGAGAACTTTCTGCAATGATGGAAATGTTTTACACCTGTACTACCATGGAAGCCTCCGACTACATATGGCTAGTCAGTCTTAAAATGGGACTACTTAACTGAGACATTGAATTTAAAATTTTAATTTTAAATGGCCACATGTGGCTACTGGCTACTGTAGCTACTAGTACTGAAGAGCAAGAGCCACTTACCAAAATTTCTGCTTGTTTTGCTATAAATAGTCTTCTAACTGAAGGCCCCAAAAAGGCAGGGGCCATATCTGGTTTTATTCCCCTATATACCTCCATCACTAACTTAGGCCAGTGCCTGGCACATAGCAGATGGTCAGTAAATATTTGTTGAGTGACTAAATAAATGGGCTCACATGGATCATAACGACATCAATTACTTTTTAATGCTGCAAACATAAAAATATTTTAGCTACAATCCCAAGGGTGAGGAAACGTTAGCAAAGTCAGCTGTGGAAGTGCGTACAGAGCATGTGCAGGTCCACGGCACTGGGTCCCTACCCCGAGGGTGCCCAGACCACTCATCTATGTATAAAAGTGGAGCTCAGGCCCATGAGCTGGGGGGAGAAAAAGAGCCAGCTTCGGCCCTGTGAGGTGGCCAATCCTCTCTGGAGACTAATTACAAATTCAAATTCTGAGCAGCCTGGCTAGAATCTAACTCCCCAAACGGCAGTAAGACAAGAAGGCCTCATTACACCATGCACACGCACAGCTTTCTCCAGTCTTTTCATGCACACTTAAAAAAGGACTACTTTAAAAAAAACCCTGGATATAAGTCATTAAGATCGTGGTCTTTAGTTATAAACTTGCAAGGCAGATTACACTTCTTTTCAGGTGGTAATCATTATAGAAAGGCTACTGCATTCTGACTAATCTATTCAGCACTTGAAAGAAATAACCCAAATCCACTATGAGCTTATGGATAAACCTGAGAGTAAAAAATTATCATTACTTTACCTTGTGCAGCAATAAATTTGTTCTTTTCCTGGTAGCCCTGGTGGGAAGGGAGAGTGAGGAAGAAAAGAAAGTGAAAACCAAAAATGGATTGGAAATGAAATTCTCCAGACTTCCAACCAGTTAACAAAGCCTCCCTTGTGAAGAGGTCCAGGCAATTAACAAGAATTTCCATTCTGGAAATTTCCAAGGGATTAGTTTTAGATAGCAGGAATCAAAGACTACAAAGATTACATGATCTAGGTAGTCTTCTCAAAGTAAGTTATTAATGAAGAATATCCAGCCCTGGCTGGTGTGGCTCAGTGTACTGAGCGCCGGCCTGTGAACCAAAGGGTCTCTGGTTCAATTCCCAGTCTAGGGCACATGCCTGGGTTGTGGGCCAGGTCCTAGTGGGGGGGCACAGGAGAGGAAACCACACATTGATATTTTTTCCCCCTCTTCCTCTCTCCCTCCCCCTCTTTAAAAATAAATAAAATCTTAAAAAAAAAAAAAAGAATATCCAATTTCTAGGCTAGACCCTGTTTCTGACGCTTTCTCAGAGCCTGCCAATCTGGGGCTTAGTGTTAATGAATAAAAAACCTTCCAAGGAAGAAGCATATGTGGTGGTTCCATGCTGGAGCTGGGCTCACACTAGGGAGGAAACAGTGTTACTGTATTTTGCCAGGCATAACGCACTCCCCATGTATAACATGCACCCACATTTTAGTGCTGGTTCCCATGTATAATACACACCCTTATTTTCTCCTCAAAAATCTGGGCAAAAACTGCACATTATGCACGGCAAAATAACAGTATTTTATTGATGTTGCTTTACTATGGTGCAGAAGCTTTCTGGGAATAACTTGTGGGTACCGTGGGCCAGCTCCTAGCATTCTGGGTTCTCCACTAAAAGCAGTGAGAAGCACTGGAGCTTGGGGATATAGATAAGGAGCCTCTGAAAAACTGACAATAGGCGTAACTTCCTTTTTAGTCTTTATTTCCGTTATACATCTTTTCAACCTCACTGTTTAAATGTTGTGCTCACTTGAGAAGTCCCAGGTAAGTGAAAAATTATTTGCTTTAAGGACTGTTAATTACTCATTAATTTGGTTTAAGGACTGTTAATTAAGGACTTTCAAACAATAGTAAGATGGGCAATGAGTGGCAGTTTCATGAATGGGATGCCAGGTCACATCCAAGTGATGATGTGAAATACAAATCTGCAAGGCAGTGGCAGAATAAAGGAGACGGCATGAATTTCAGGAGCCACTTCCTATTCCAGTTTAAACCAGAGCAGGGCAGGACTGCCTCCTCATACAGAAACAGACAGCTTTATGCCTCAAGATGGACAAATTTAGAGTCAGCAACAGGAAGCCTGTTGTAACTTCAGTTTTAAGTTCTAATGTTTTTAATCATTACAAGATGGAAACTGAGAAAGCCTTAATTCAGGATGCTGCATTCTGCTTTAGTATTAAACTTGTAATTAAAACTGAGAAGTTCTTGGAGAATGTTAAGCCATACCATATCCATGCTCCACAAAAAGTCACTGCTAAATTCTCACCTGAGCATGTGGGCCATAAATAGATTGAAGGCACAGTGGAGAGCCCAGCCCCAAAGTGCTTCCTACCTCATCTTTACCAGGAGTGTGCCCTATGCAGCCATGGAAGCATACCTACATGATATGGCAACACTGCTTAACCCATCACATGTAACTAGAATGAAGCAAAACTACTGATCTTCCTTGTGTTATGCTGATGATATAAATGTGGCTCCCTGGTTCCTGAGATGTTTTTGAATTCTGAAAGTCAAATCCCAGCTGACTCTAGATGGTACTACATTCCAACCAGTTTAAAAATAAAAACAAAAAAACACTTCTGAAGACCCTATACACTCTAACCATCTAAAGGTGAGTGAGAAAATCAGTTCCTTCGAAGACTCCAGGCTGGAAGCCCACTTGCCAACCCTGCCACTGCCTGTTTTGTTTCCTCCTGTGACCAATGTCAGGCTCACTTTCAGATCTTCATGTTCCCCAAACCACAGGTCTCAGTTTCCACTGACGGTTAGCTCACCACTCTGTGGTGCCCGGTACCACTTCCTCTCAAGACCCATCTGTGATCGCAGCTCTCTGTGATGGCTACACATATCTGTGAATATACTGACCACTGAATTGTAAACTTTAAATGAGTGAAAATTACAGTATATGAATTGTATCTCAATAAAGTTGTTAAAAATTTTTTAAACAATTAGGAGTGATGGCAGCATAACTTGGTAAACTCAATAAAAACTGAATTCTACACTTTAAATAGACAAATTTTTGTTATGAAAACTATACTTCAATGAAGTTGGGGAGAAAAAGAGCTTGGTAAGTTAACTGGCAGCCTATGACAAGTGGCCTTGATTTACTTTAGCAAAGGACACTGTCTGCCCCTGTACTCCAGCCGAAGGCACATCTGCTCCTTCTTTCTCACCAGATCTCTCATTTGCACTGAACCCTGCTGATCACCAAACGCTTCCACCATGCTTTACTCTGCCTTCTCAGACACTCTTCTCTCCCAGTTTCCATTTATTTCATTCCAGAGTGCCTTCTGCTCAATGTGCCTGGCAGAGGCTGGTGGATCCCAGGGCCCAATCTTCTTGCTCTAATGACTTCCAAGACCATGGCTTTGGAGTATTTCCTCTGAACTCCAAATCAGTATGACCAACTGTATACTGGATACATCCACATGGATCATCCTATTCTCTATATGGACCACTCTCTCAAATATACAATTAATCCCCAAGTCCTGTTAAATTCTACCTCCAAAGTAGTTTTTACTTTGTTGCTTCCTCTTCAGCCTTTCTACAGGCCCTCATCACCTGTAACCTGATACTGTAACAATGCTCAGTTGGCCCTCCTAAATCCATGTTGCACATGGTATCCTGAGTGACCAATATACAAATGTGGCCATGTCACTTCTTGTCTTTAATACCTTTTGATGTTACCCTATTGCTCAGAGAATTAATCAAAACCCTTGATTGTACTGAAAATTTCCAGAAAATGTAAGGTGGCTCACTCAGCACCCAGTCCCACCCACTGCTATCTTAACTTTCTTACTACACAGGCTGAGAAACTAAAAGCTAAATTCCCTAGCGTGCCCCTCTGCAGCCAGGTTCGCACAGTCCTAGCTTCTTCCTCGCGGATGTTCCCACACAAGACCTGGGGTAGAAGTGAGCGATGTGAGACAGTGACTGTGCTAGGAAGGCTTGGTCTTTGGGCAAGCTCGGCAGCAGAAGCACCCAGTTCTTCTGCAGCACTTGTGCAGAAGTTTCACTATGAGAGTCACATGGGGAGTTGGGTACATCTACGACTGCTCTGTCCCTCACTGAGCAGAACCTTACCTTGGTTCATTGGTTCTCCTACAAATTTTAAAAGCTACCCAGTATTTTCTAATAAACTCCTTCCTGCTTAAAAGAGTAGACAAAAAGTGACTCCTCTGTCTACAACTAGGAACCCCAATGGATATACCTCACATTCAGTGCCTACCAAGGCTGAGTTCCTACCAATTCCCCAGGCCTCATGCCCCATGACTTCCCATCTTGGACCTGTATCATCACAGACTGCTGGTTCCAACCTCTGATTTTGCTCATGCTTCTCCTTTCGCTTGGAAGTGTCTGCCCATCCTTCTTCTCTCTAACTCAGACTTACCCTTCAATCTTAAGCTCTACTGGATCACCAGGTTGGCTGAATGTTTCCTTCTCTGAGTCCAAGAGAACCTGGCCATACCTCTATCACACACATAGTACATTACAGAAAACAATCTACCTGTGCGTCACACCAGGGACCATATCTCATCTCTGTAACCTTTGTGTCTACCCACAGTGCTTAGTACACAGCAGATGCTCAAAAAATGTTGACCGATTTTAATAAACTGTGGAGCCTAAATATTCTTTAACCCTTGACTCTTACTCATGGATAACTACACGCTTTTTTTCCCCTTTTCAGTTTTCACTGAGTTCATAAGTGTCCCCAACTTAACTCTCTTCTTCTAAACTGTCGTGTCGCCTACTAGTAACTCTCCAATGACCACCAAGGCGTTACAGGGCGCCCTATGGTGAGCGCCAACTAAACATGGCCAAAGGAGGCTTGTTTGCTCCTAGGGCCTTGCTCAACATCGCCATGAATAGACCAATCTTACCTGCTTACCAGCCTTAACATCCAACTAATTTTTGTCTGTCTCTATTTCAATGCGGGAAGGAGCCAGGTTGGTTATGATGACAGACACTGCTAGTTACTAACTCAAAAGCCACTCCTCCCCTTTCTTCTTTGACATCATCACCATAATTTTCTTTTACACACAATATATATGCTTTATTAATGGTCACATGTCATCCCCTTGGGCCATGTGGTCTACTCAGATATCCAAGACCCAGGTACGCACTCAGCACAGCCTCTGAGCATCTCTGACTCCAATATGGTGGTACATTGCCCTTGCACACAGGGCCTTTCACGTTGCAGATATGGAGTGGCTAGTGTTGTCCATGAATCCCACGCACACCTATATGCACCATTCCTGGGAGCTGAGCCTGCCTAGCACCTTGGTGACTGTGGCTAGCATGACACACTGCACACAACACATGTCCATGAGAGTGGGAGCGGTCTAGTGAAAAGCACCACAATTTTGTTTGGACATTTACCTCCATTGGCTTAGAAGGTGACCATTCCCTATCCCTACAGGGGTAAATCATGATAATTCTCAAAGCCCTTGCCACTGACTGAAAGAGGGTATAAACACGTGATATAATCCTGGTCTGCTGGCCCTGAACAGCAGTGTACTGGGAGGCTTCTGAGAAACACGATGCTTCCTAATAAAGAGAAAAGCATGTGCAGAACTGTTCCTCCTCTGTGTTGTTCATTGTGTTTACAAGGAACGCTCGAAAATACGGCAGACATCTCGTGCCCATGAGACAGTGCCAACAGGCTGAAGGTGTCGGAGTAGAAAGATGGGAGCGCCTGGTTTCTTAGCACTGCCACTGAGTCATGGGATCAGCCAACTCTGGAAGTGGCCCACATCTGCCTTCAGATTATGAAATAAATAAATGTGCCTGTCTAGACCAATTTTATTTGAATATTCTCTCACCTGCAGAAGAAAGTATTCTGATTATTCCTGTACTCTCTTTCACAATATTAAAGTCAACTTGTTCCTCCCAATCTCATCATAATCCTTGATGTAAGTCCTACGAACCAGCTTTTCTCCATTTTCTTTACCACATCAATCATTTCTCTACCAGGGTTCCTTTCCTGCCAACGGTAAACATGTGACCATCATTGTTAAACATGCCCAAACTGTTCCATTTCTGAAGTCCAACTGATGGCTTATTTTTGTCATAGCCTCTTCTTCTTTCTTCTTTTCTTTTCCCAACCCTGTTCTTCCACTTTCTTAAGACCTCTAGTTCCTTGATCCCACCATCTTTTCCTAGCATATTAGTTCATTCCTAACATCACTTCCTTTCTGTACTGAAGCTGAAGCCCTTGGCTACTTGAAGTAGCAAATGGCAATGCCCAGTCCCTTTGTCTGAGTACCATATGTTCTCTACATGCCACCAAGCCCGGGGTAAAGCTGGAGAAAATCTTAAAACTAAGGCCCTACACATCAGTGGTTTCAATTTTAGGTAGGCTCTCATTGCAGCTAGACATGCCTTTTCCTTCCCCTTTCAGCTTTCTTATGGATCTCAGAAGCTATTCCAAACTTCCATTATTCTCAGTCACAGGCCAACCTCCTTCTTTTAGCAGATAGCCATGACTTTACTTCTTAGAGAAAACAGACGAGTTCCCTCAGTTTGCTTTATCCACATCTACAAACCATCCCTACCTATTCTATATCTTCCTTTACCATCAATCTCAGAGGAAGAAATCTTTCCATCAGTGATCTTTTTTAAAAAATTGTGGTAAAACACATTTAACATAAAACTGACCATTTTAGCCATTTTTGTGCATACAGTTTTGTGGCATTAAGTTTATTCACACTGTTGGGCAACCTTACCACGATCCATCTCCATAAATTTCTTGCCTTCCTAGACTGAAACTCTGTATCTATTAAACAATAATTCCTTATTCCTCAATCCCCCTAGTCCCTGACAATCACCATTCTACTTTCTGTGAATTGGGCTACTCTAGGAACCTCATGCAAGTAGAATGATACAGTATCTGTCCTTTAGTGACTGGCTTATTTCACTTAGCGTACTGTCTTCAAGGTTCATTCATGTTATAGCATATGTCAGAATTTCCTTCCTTTTTAAGGCCGAGTAATATTCCACTGCACATTTATACCACATTTTGCTAATCCATTTATCTGTTAGTGGACACCTGGGTAACTTCTACGTTTGGCTATTGTAGTTAATGCTATGAACATGGGTGTACAAATTCCATCAGTATTCTTCTCAAGCATCCTACTTCAGCAGTCAGGCTTATTCTTGCTAGTGTGCACTCTCTCTGTCTTCTTTTCAAACTCTCTGTCTTTACTAGCTTCTTCCCCATGCTCTATAAAACATACTCCAGTCTCTCACACCATCTCTATAAATATTCCCTAAATCACCCCTAAATACTTCCTCCCAGTTGCAGTTCTTCCCTCAGCCTTGGTTCATGACAGACATGTCAAACCAGATTTACCTGGTATGAGGTACTCTTACCCTATTCTCCATTATTTTTACTACAGATTGCAAGGTCTGCTTTTGTTCTTAGTTTTCTGAATAAGCTCAATAAAGTATTCACTGACTCTCACAATGGTCATTCAAGGTAATGATGAGAAAAGCTTGAATTCCTTACATTGATGAACGAAGCATTGATATAATCAGAATCTGGAACTCCTTCAACTGGTGTCAGATGGACTCTAGAGTGATCATCTAGGAAAAAACCCAATAATTAATATTTAAATATTAATTAGTTAACATTAAAAAAGTTCAATCCAATTTTATTTCTCAGTGGTCCTGATACAACTGGGCCAGATGAGACATTTGTGCCTATGGTACAGAGACACATATGTATAAAGATGCCATTGCAGCACTATTTGTCACAGCAAAAATTTCGACACATCTCAACCATCATTAGGGGACTAGTTAAGTAAATTAAGATATGTCCGCAATATGGAATAATAAGCAGTTGATAAGGAGGAAAGTGAAAACTTTCGTTTCTCAACAAATGAACTGACAATATACATCATTAAAAGAAAAACAGTCTGAGCAATGTATATAATATACCGATTACATTTTTAAAAATATGTAATATATATACGTATTCATACACAAATAAGATGCAAGTATCTACAAATGCCTAGAATAGTGATCTCTAATACATTATGCTCCCCAAAAATACCAGAAGATTTTAATGAGGTGTGTGTGTGTGTGTGTGTGTGAGAGAGAGAGAGAGAGAGAGAGAGAGAGAGAGAGAAAAGCCATTATAAAATTAAGGCAAAGTTCAGACGTTTTGCTCCTTTATCTCACTGGATTACGCAGATCCCATTCTGGAGACCAGTGGTGTAGAAAAATGTAGTAAGCTATGGATCAACTGATGGCTAACTCTGGGAAGAGGTTATGAAGCGAGAACGTTGTACTGGAATTTCTTCTCAATGAGCGCTACAGAAAACCATAACAACAACCCACTTCCTCTCTAGTCTGAGTGAAACTTAACCTCTGAGTTTTCCTTAACCTCCTAGAAACTTTAGGCCTGCCACAAAAACTCTGATTAAGCGCCCCAACTGACTCTGTGAACACCTGGTGTCGTCTTGGGAGCCATAAAGGCAATTTCAGCTTGACAGAAGGCCTGATCTTACCCTCCTTACCAACCCTCCTATGATCAATCATAAGATTCTCTCCAGTGTCAGCAAAACTGGCTAGAGATGCAGTTTCAGGTTACATTCCAAGAAACCCTACAAACACTCACAAGGCAAGATGTTTACATATCGATTTTTTTCCTTATTTTCCTCCTTGGAGGCAGCTTCACAGGTGGCTTGGATAGGACAAGCAGGGAGAGCCTGAAAGGTTAAGAGAAATTAAAGGATTTACTAACAGGGATAAACACCAAACATGCAAACTGCTATACCAAATCCCAACCTGGCAGCAAGTTCTACGTTTTCTTGAGGGAAAAAGATGGGCCCAAGTGAACACTTACAGCCTAACAGTGAGAGTGCACCTCTCCTCTAAAGAGCCAGCAAATTTCTTAGTTTACCACCAAGAATCCCCAGGGAGCAGGATGCCCTTCGTGTTACTATGCAGCACGCTCTTTATACAGTTACTATGTGGTTGGGGGCCGGGTATAACGCTGGGTCGAAATGGACCACCCCTGTTAATAGGAGTGGGGACATAACTGAAGGTATAAGCCCTTTACCCCCATGCTGACCATCATACAAGGATGAGATGCATCTGAGTGAACCAAGCAGGAGGGCTCTGGGTGGTTAGCTGAGTTAGGTTCTCTCTAGGGCCCTGACAAACGGGCACAGCAGCCCAGCCTACAGCACATGTGGCAAGGAAGCAAGGACAGCATGTTTACATGGATTCAGCAGTTAGGTAGAAGAGGACTTGGGTGAGTTGACAGTGACTATGCAGTAGTTCTGAAGCAAATGCATATTAAGTAGGTATATGGATAAGCATAAATGGTTTGACATGAGATAGTATAGAATATCTGAAATTGAGCAAGTCTGTTAAACTTTCTAGGACCAAGTTTCCTCATCTGTAAAATTGAGATTCTAATATCTGCCACATAAGGAGTAAATAAGATAATCTCACGTCTGGCATAGAATAAGAATTTAATAAATTAATTTTAAAAAGGGGTGGAAAGCGAAACCTTATTATTATTTTAACTGTTTTCTCCTTATATGTTCCATATATTCAAAACTAAGAAAGCAAAAAGGGAAGCAGTTTAAAATTCTAACCTAGAAACCTTTCTAATAAGTGATTTGGAAATATGTTTTATGAGACTTAAAGATATTCATACTCTTTGATCTAGGAACTCTACTTCTGAGAATCTAGCCTAAAGACAGGAAAATCTCTATGTTCAAATTATTTACTCCATTATTGTTTAGAATGACCCGAAACTGAAAACAACCTTAGTATTCAGCAGTAGGGAAAGAGTTAAGAAATTATGGTTCATGAATTATTTTTCATCTATTCTTTTAACAAATATATAGTATACCTATTAGATATCAGGTTAGATACAGAGCAAACAGTCATGAATCAATCATATACATAGTTCTTGCTCTCATAGACAACACACACTTGTTGGTGAAAGACAGACATTAAACAAATAAAACAAATGAATATAAAATTAAACACCATGATAAATGCAATGAAAGAACAAAATGCTAGTAGAGAACATATGCCCAAATTTATATTACAGGGTGGATCTCTATGAGGAAGAATGAGTATGGAAAATAGTGAACAGCTTCTGTGGTGACTCAGAGGCAGGAGAAGACTTGGCTTGTGGGAAGAAGTAAAAGGTCAGTGAATATGTAGAAAGTGATTGGTGGGGATGGCAAGAGGAAGTGGGAGGAGATGAGCTTGGTAAGGTTAATTCACACATTTCCACATAGGTCCTTCAACAGGGAGCTAGAATTTTATTTTAAGTGCATGAGGAAATCATTCAAGGTTTTTAAACTGCAATCCAATATTCATGTTAAAGAATCACTCTGGCTGCTACATCGAAAATGGACTGGCAGGCAAGAACAAAAACATGGAAAGATGATGATGGTACAAGGAAACAGATGCATTTGAGATATATTCTGGAGACAGAATGAATACATTTAGAGATGGAATAAAGGGAATATAGATTGGGGAGAGAAAGAGACAGGAATGAAAGATGACTCTTAGGTTTCTGGTTTTGATAATAAAAAAATATATGATTAAGTAAAGGAAATTCCAGCCTACAAGGAACCAATTTTGCTAGATGAAAGCAAGAGCTCTAAGAAGGGAGCAAACATATTTCCTGGGAATCAGCAAGATAGTGATAGGAGAAATTAAAATAACAGATCCTAAGATAAAGGAAGTCAGGGTCTCACAGTCCATCTGCCTTCACTTACTCAAGATTTATCTTTCAGAGATAAAACCCTGGAGGTTCTGCATTAATGGAGGCAATTTATGCTGCTGATACATAAGAGAGGAAAAAGCATCCTGAGCAGGACTCTTGCACATGGAACAGAGACCCTGCTGAAGACTGGCATGTCCCCCCTGACCAGCATGGCTCAGCTGGTTGAGCTTTGTCCCACTAAGTGAAGAGTCACTGGTTCCATTCCCAGTCAGGGCACATGCCTGGGCTGTGGGGGCCAGGTCCCTAGTTGGGGTGCGTGCAAGAGGCAACCAATCAATGCTTCTTTCCCTCTCTTTCTCCCTCCCTCCCCTCTCTCTAAAAATAAACAAACAAACAAACAAACAAACAAACAAATAAATAAATCTTAAAAAAGAAAAGACTGGAATTTCCCAATTCACCCAGAGAGGCTAGATTTCTACGTTTCCACCCTGGTACAGGGCAGGATGAGATACACGTTTTTAAAGCCCTCACAACTAATCCAGAGGCATTACTTTCCCTGTACATTCCCTGTCTAAAATGCTGTAGAACAAAGGCAGTGACAGCAAGACCTGAAAATAGTCCCCAGGGTCAATAATAATAATGACCGCATCTCACAGTCCTATCAGCACCCCTAGCTCCCCAAATCATGATGAAAAAAACCCTAGGTCTCCAGCCACGCTAAGGCTCCTAAAAGGAAAGTGAGGAGGAAACAGGAGCCACTGTTTGACAAGAGAAAAGAAGGGGCCTGCTCTAGAGAACGTGGTGCTAGGTTCAGAGAGTCAGACTGAAGAGCCTATGTCAGGGATGAAAACAAGGGGAATCCTACCCCTTTCAGTTTCTACTCTGAAAAACCTAGCCCACCGAGCTAGGAAGAAGCAGCTGAACCAGAAAGCTATAGATGTTGTACTTTCTCAAAACACTAGGTGGCATCCGAAACCATTTCATCCCTTGCATAAGCCTTTACTGGAAGTAAGTCTACGTATTGTCTTTTTTTAAAAACCAGTTTTTTAAAATTGTTTTTCAATTTTTATATTTATAAAAATGAAAATATATCCTTCACACAATTTAACTCAGAAGTTCTTTGGGCTCTTCCCTCATCATATACTATTCCTTCTCTCACAAGTAAACTTGGAATTTTGTAATTACTATTACTTTGCTTTAATTTATTTGTATCCCATACATATTGTATCCTTAAAGAATATTTTTTATTATTGTCTATTTTATTTATAAAAATTAAATCATAATCCAGTGGCAATTTGCTCCCCCCTCCAAATATGTTCTGAAAGTTCATACAGGTTGCTCCATGCAGCCAAAGTTCATTCACTTTACTTTGTAGCGTTGCATTTTGAGTCCACGCCAACATCTACTTATTCATTTTACTACTGACGAATATTTGGGTTGTTTACAGTGAACAGCCCTACTTTGAGCACTAACTGGTATGTGCTTCCTCATGTACATATGCAAGAGTTTTAGGTCTGAGTATCTATAACTTTACCAGATAAGGCCAAACTGTTTTTCCAAGTAGTTGCACCAATTTACACTCCCATCAGCAAGTAAAGTGTCCCCAGTTGTTCTGTATCCTCATCAACATTTCCCATCGTCAGATTTTGAATGTATCAAACGTCAGTTTAATTTACATTTCTCTGATTGACCAGAGATGTTGACCATCTTTCCATAGTTTACTGGTCAACAGGGTTTCCTCTTCTGTGAATTACCTCGCAAGCATTTTCCCTATTTTTTCCTACTGGATTGCTTGTTTGTTTTCTTATTAATTTGCAGGAGTTGTTTATATATTCTGCGTAATCATTCTTCATCAGTTGTGTTACAAATATTTTTTTTGCCAAGTTTGTGGCCTGTCCTTTCATTTTCTTTATGATATCTACTTATTAACAGAAAATTTGCATTTTAATGTAGTCAAGTTAATCTTTCCCTTTGTCAACGTTTTAAGTCTCCAACCTTTTCTACTGTGAGATTATATTTTCCTATATTATTGTCTCTACGTTTCATCATTTTGTCTTTTAGATTTCAGTATGTACACTAACTGGGATTGATTTTTGTGTTTGGTATGAGACAAGAATTCAATTTCGTTTATTCCCATAGGATTACCCAACTGTCCCAGAACTATTTATTGCAAAGACCATCTTTTCCCCCACCAAAACTACAATAGCATTTCTGCCATTCACAGGCTTCCATTTACACATAAATCGGCTTTTGAGCTCTCTATTTTACTCCATTGATCAATCCATCTATCCCAGTGCCAATACACAACTGTCTTCATTGTTAGATTTTATAATAACTCTTTATATCTGGTAAGGCAGGTCTCCTCACCTTGTTCTTCTTCTTCAGGAATGTCTTGGCTATTCTTGAATCTGTTCTCCTCCATATAAATTTTAGAATCAGCTTGTCAAGTTCCACAAAAAACCTGTTGGGATTTTTATTGGAATTGCATTGAATCTACATATCAGTTTGGGGAGAATTGACATCTTTACAATATTGAGCCTTTTAATCCACTGATCTCATCTCTCACTAATTTAGGCTTTTTTCTTTTAATGTCTTCAAACATTTTAATAATTTTCTCCAAAGAATTTGGAAATATTTTGTTAAATTTATTCATAGGTATTTAACATTTTAAATGCTACTGTAAATAGCCACCTTTTAAAAATTATTATTAAAATAAACAAACTAAAAATTATCATTAGATTCTGATTGTGGCTTATGTATAGAAATGCATTAATTTTTAATGCTGTTTTTGTATCTATTGATTTTCCTAAAATGACTTACTAATTCTAATAATTTATCTGATAAGACTGAATTTCTTTGAGGACAATATTCTATTCTGTGAAAAATGCATATTTTGTCTCTTCCTTTCCAATCTTTAATATTTCATTTCTTTTCTTGCCTCACTATTCTACCTAAGATCTTCAGTACTGCACTGAACCTCATTCATTCACTTTTATGTTTGAATTGCCTTTTAAATACTCTCAACCTAGCCCTGGCTAGTGTGGCTCAGTGGATTAAGTTCTGGTCTGTAAACCAAAGGGTTGCTGGTCTGATTCCCAGTCCCTAGAGTACAGGCCTGGGTTGGGGGCCAGGCTCCCAGTAGGGGTCACATGAGAGGAAACCACACAATGATGTTTCTCTCCCTCTTTTCTTCCTCCATTCCCCTCTCTAAAAATAAATAAACAAAATGTTTAAAAAAGAAAACAAAACTCTCAAACTAATAGCTACCAGTACCTGAAAATTCTGCTGTGATGAGGAATATACTAACTTCCAAGGCAGTTCACCTAATCTTGGAACAATTTATTTGGAAGGACCCAACACCCAAATACACAGTTTCTTTTGTATTTCCCTTGTACTGACTAGCGTAAAACTCAGATGTCAGCTGGAACTTTCTCTGTGCCTTGGGAATCCTGAACCTCCAATTTCCTGGACTGTTGAATTAGAAGCCATTGACACAGCGCCTACTAATTCCTATAGGCCTCTGGCTCTAATTCATTTGTTTAGAGATAACTCATTAATGTAGACACTACTTTGCCTCTGCCTCACTCCAGTGACACACAGTCCTGTCACCAGATTACACACACATGCTTGTTCATCTGGAAACCCAAGAATGAAGCTGTCTCTACTAAAGACGCAGGGTCCTGAGCAACGGGATGTCACACTTTGCAAGGCACCAACTTTGACCATCTCAGTGGCTCCACCTCACTCCCTCTCTTCTCTCTCCTATCCCCTTCTTTGAAGGAGTTAAATTTTATCCTTTTTTTTTTTTTAAACTTTGAACATCCTTTAGGGATCTCAGTAAAGTGGCTTCTGAAAGTGTTTGTTTTAAAAAAAATTCAGTGCTTCTTTCTAAAACAAATGCTGGTCAATAAAAAGGTTCCAGCTTATAATTCTAGGACTAAAACAATCTCATGGAAATTTTAACCATGGTGGGGTCTCATAAAGATGCTACACAGTCTCCTTCTAGCCCGTGAAAACAGCTGTCATGTTCTATGCCTAATGTTCCTTCAGCTGTTCACCTCCATGGTACAGTTTTTTGCCAAAACAACTTCCCATTCAGTGTTACTCTTTTTCACAAAGACCTGACCACAAGACTCCTGGCACACTTCAAGCTAGGGACATCAACTCTTTATTCTACATGCTGTAGATCCATCCTAGAACTATGCTCCATTAGCTTTATTTACCGTAGTTTTTAAAAACCTCTGCTTTTAAAAATGTTACTAAAAATATGCTGTTATAAAAGAAAGTCAAATAATTTAGAAGAAAGAAGAAGTTCCCTATCATGTCTCTCCCATATTCTACCTCCCCTTATCGGTAGCCCATTGCTCACATTTCACAGTATTCTTCCAAACAGTTTTCTTTTGTGAATTGCCAATATTGCTACAGCAATGTTTACTTTTAAAAAATGTGTTAACACAGTCACACACAGATATACATTTTTTAAAAGGAGTATTATACCATGTAGAGTCCTCTGTGATGTGTTTTCTCTACTAACAGTGCAACATATTTAACGACAGAATTTCATAATGGATGTAAGACATCATTTAGCTATTCTGCTATTTGACAGATTTCTGTTTTTCATTTTATTTTTTTTTTTGCTGTTATAAATAATGCTGTAATGAACATCCATGTACAAATGCATATTTGGTTTCTGTTATGGTCTCAGAAGTTAGGTCAGATAGTGTAAGCATTTAAAACTTGCTTGATACTGTAAAACCATCCTTCCAATGCTATGCCAATTTAAACTCCTTCTTACCGTGTATAACAGTATCTGTACCCTCATACCTTTGTTCAAACTTAGTATTAATCTTTTACAGTTTTCATATCTAACAGGCCCAAAATAATGAGTAGTTTTAATCTGATTACTGGATAGAATTGAGCTTTTTATCATGTTCCTAGACCATTTGTTTTTCTTCTGTGAATTGCCAATTTTGCTACAGCAATGTTTACTTTTTCCTCACAGGTTTTGTAGATGCTCTTTATGCATTATGGAAAATTCTGTCTACCTGTGGCAAATAGCCGCTTTTACATGGAGACATTTGTCATAGGGACAGTTAACATTTTAAATATATTTACTATCTTTCAATCTAGTCCTCTCTGGCTTCTGAATCTTGTGTTTTGCTTAGAAAGGCCCTCCTTAGCTCCTGACAGTAAAAATATTATTCTGTGATAACAGACACAGACTGGTGTGTCTGCCCCGTGTGTTACTCGTCAGCCTCCTTCCCGACGGGGCTGGCGATGCGAGCACAGGCGCACTTGGCCCTCACGGACTCTCCCTGTCAGGGTCTGAAACCCCAAAAGCAGCAGAGGCTTCCTGAGGGGGCCCCAAAGCCAGCAGAACAGAGCCTGCTCTGCCTAAGGGCTGGTTGTCCACCTCATCTCTTGGTTCCGCCAGCTTCCCCAGTGTCTCCCCAGTTGACAGTTCTGCTGTTTTGTTTAATTTAGTTGAGTTGACTTTTCTGGTTTTTAAATAAAGGACTGCAGCTGACTTAGCAGTTAGCATCAGCGAATGGGTTGTAGTTGAGAGACTGATGGGGGAAATGTGGGTAATGTAAACCTTGATTCCTCTGTTCAGATAAAGAGAAAGGAACTGTCAGCCAGTTTTCAGGGTGGAAAAGAGCAAGCCACTCATAATTTACAACTGTACAACAGTTACTTCAGTTATTGCTTGTGATCACCTGGAATGTGTTTCAGCCGGTGGTAAAGGGGTGGGAGAGTCCCAACAAAAGGAGAGAACTGTTGAAACAGAGGAGTAGGATTCGGATCATAGCAGATAACAAAACAAGAAAAAACCCAGTTCCTACACCAAAAGCTCATCTCCACAAACAGCACAAGGCTCAGGTCCTTTCTATGACTTGTTGCATATTTTGTTGAACCCAACGTTAACATTTCAGAATTTTGTTGGTTGCTGAATGGTAATGACAATGAAATTCACATCTTTCCTGAGCTGATCCATACGAAAGACAGGGCCTTAGGTGAAATGACTGAAATGATGCTGAAAGGAAACAGTTGTTGGAGAAGGACAACTTCTAAAGATCTCTCTACTGCATCTTGCCTTCATGATGAAAATTTCTCTACAGCCCAGCTCTCACTGCTGATGGATAATGAGTCGTGTAAGCATAACACGACCTAGAGGGTAAAATACATAAACAAGGCAGAAAAGTAAAGAGGTGATAGAAGAAACTACAGAAATTCAATGAACTGGATCAACAAAAATCATTTAAAGAGGAGGGGAGAGCGTAATTTTTGAATAAGGCCAAATTTATAATTATGGTATGGTTAACTAAACTTGAGTTAGTGTAACAGCTCAGGAAACTGCCTATAGTTCTAATGGCAGGCGAGGCTGGCCAGTGGAAACCTGTACTGAATGCTAGATGCAGCTAGGGAACAATGAAAAGCCAGAAAGTTCCTGGCACAAAGTAGAGGAGATCAGTGTTACATGGGATCCAATGGGTTCAACCTTCCTATTGATACCTTCACCATGTCCCTGTGAGATCCACAAGTGCCTTGCTGCAGGGTATATACTGGCGAGGAAAGCACTGGGATCCTTCTGAAATGCTTTCCTGGCTGTCTTTACCAGAGAGAGAGGCTGGTGGAAGGGACTGGCTTCAAATTGGGAGTCCCGATCTTAGTGGGGTGGAAGGAGCCTCAGAGGCCACAGTCACCAGGGCTCAAACATCTCTGGTTGTGGGTAATTCCTTATGAAGCTCGCAGCAATGAAAATGGGAGGAAGTTGAGCAGGCCTGACTAGACTGCCATGCTAGAGAAAGGGCCCCTTCAGGGGAGCTCAGGGACACCAGGAGCTCAGGTGGAGCTCAGGGACACCAGGCCTGAGTTGGTTTACAGACCCAGAACCCTCCAATGATGGACATATGTAAGGAAGAACCCTGCCACAGCACATCAACATTCATATAACATGAACTAGTGTCCTCATCTTCCCCTAAGAATCTGCAGCCATTTACCAGGGTAACTTCACCAGGTAAAGGGAAATACACCATATGGGGTCTGGCCTTGAGCTAACTAATTCCTGGGAACTCAGAATGTAACTATTTTATGCTAGTTAGAATGGAGCTTCTGCAAGCCAGCTGATGCAAGGAGTTTTGGCCTGAACTGGCCTCATGTTAGGAACTATTTTCCCGATGAACGGTTGGAACATTCTATAGCAAGCAGAATAGCCCACTGGTCCTTAAACCCTTTGGATACAGACTATTACAGCAGCAAGAGCAAATGCAAGTTGCTGGAGCAGTAATCTCTCTTTACCAAAGGATAAGTCCCTAGGTGAGTCACAGAGATTCTAAGTGCTATAGAAGACTTGAAAATTGCAGGATAATGATAATACACTAACATGTCCAAGTTTAGTGGTGGTATAAGTGAATGCACAATAACTACCAATATTAGCTATTTTGATGCTTCTTATTACTCCCCACACATACTACCAAATAGACCAGCACAAAAGACCAACCATTTTTAAGATGTCAGTAGATTTTAACACATGAATCATGTGGAGCTATAGATTCAAAGTTGTTTTTCCAGATGTACTCTCCTTCCTCTGATTAACTTTACCCCTAGCCCCTGGAATAGCATTATTAATGAGGCAAATGCATGCTTTTTTCCCTTATGGCGCACAAAGGCTACATGATGCAATTTCCCTTTCGCATGGCAGAAGCAGCCTCAGTGATGTCACTTGGACCTGTCTCTGCTGTGATCTGGTTTATTGGGATTTTGTCTCACTGTTTCACAGGACATCACCTCAACAACTATGCTGATGACATCAAGCTGAGAGGACCTGAAGGGCAGGATGTTATGTATTTTAGATGAACATGCTAGGCATAAAAATAAAAATATAGTGGCCTACCACCTCAGCCAAGTTTTCTCAAAGTCAAAGGCTTGCACACGTCAGGATAGCCCCTACGGACAAGTTGCTGCTTCCTCCCACCCCCTCCCTGGAGGAGGCATGCTTGTAGGGCCATTTTGGGTTTTGGAGACAGCGTATACCATTGGCTGATGTCCTGCTTTGACTCATTTACTGAGTGATCTGAAAAGAGAAGGCTCTCCAGCTGATCCAGGCCACAGAGAAACTGGCACTGGTAAAGCCTACGGGGCCCTAAGTGTCTGGTTAAGGTTGAACAGGAGAATCATACTGAAAAACCTTAAGATTTGAGGACAAGACTATGATCTTTTCAGCAAGATCATGTCCCTAGCTTAGCACTGGACTCTGGCAGTGAATGTAAGCCTGACCATGGGACACTAGACACTCCTTCAACTACCCACCATAAACTAAATATTACGTAATTCAAAAAGCCATAAACTTGGACATATCCAGCAGAATTCCACCACCAGCTGGAAGTGATGTGTACAGAAGAATACTTGCCACACACCCACTCCCTTCAGTAGACACCTCTGACCTCCCAACGGTATCAACAGTTAACTGAGAAAGAAAGAACGTCTAGCCTAGTGTACAACTGGCTCTGCGAGACGTGCTAGCCCATTTGGAGGTGGACCGATGTGAGATAATCTGTTCCAAGGATGGCTCTGAATGTGCATAAAAGAGAAATCCTTCCAGTGAACAGAACCTCAAGCAAGAGACCCCACTACTTATCTCAGTGGTCCCCAACCTTTTTGGCACCAGGGACCAGTTCTGTGGACGACAATTTTCCCATGGATGAGGGGGTTGGGGAGGGAGACAGGCAGTGGAGCTCAGGGAGCTTGGGTGGTAATGCAAGCAAAGCTTTCTTTGCTCGCTGCTCAACTCCTGCCCTCCTGCTGTTCGGCCCAGTTCCTAACAAGCCACAGACCAGTACCAGTCTGTGGCCAGAGGGTTGGGGACCCCTCATCTATCTCACTGGTGGTCAGGATCTAAACCAGTCCCTGGGTAGTAGACAACTGTAATAAGAAAGATAAGAAATATTTATGTTCCATCCGTATGCTCACCAGAGGGCACTCATTACTAACAACCGAGGAGATACTGGTCAGCCCTTTCCCTTAATATCTCAGTGCTGGCCCAAAGAGCCCATAAATGTAGTGGCCATGGCTGCACAGCAGTTGGCTCTCACCACAATATCTACTGAATTTGCCTACTATGCCTCTAAGAATACCACCTGCATCCAGGGATTTCCTGGAATGCCTATCATGGGATCTCAGTGAATATTACCTTTAAACAAAGATCTAATTTCACAGAAAAAGAAGTATGGCCACAGGGTCACATACCCCATTACCCAGTGCAGTTGGCACTACAGACTGCAAAATAGTAGAGTGTGTCCATTAGAGACCTAGCTATGCTGCTAAGGCTGGGATGCCATCGTGTGGGATGAGATAAACATTCTCAATCAATAATGAGCAAAAATGGTGCTGTTTTTTCCAACAGCCAGAAAAAAAGAGTCCAAGTCATTCCATTAACTCTTGCCAAGTAAATAGTCCCTTGCTTCACTTCTTGCCTCCCTCCCCATCAATAATCCACATTGTAGCTAGTGACTTTCT